>VDFB02295201.1:137348-239067 GCA_007258455.2 Sequoia sempervirens
AGATATGGATATAAAGAGATAGAGAGGAGTGAGAGGGAGATAAAGAGAGAAATAGAGACAGAGATATAGAGTAGGAGAGATGGAGGGAGAGATGGAGTGAATGAGAGAGAGGGGAGAGAGGGAGAGATATCTCGATAGATTATCTCCCTATCTCTTTATGTGACTTTATTTATATCTGTCTCTCTCCTATTCTATATTTCTATTTTCCTTTATCTATTTATTCTCTATCCCCCTCACTATCTCTACCTCTTTTTCTGTCCCTCTTTATTCCTTTATATCTTTACCTATCTCTCTATATTTCTTTGTCTCTCTCTTTATCTCTCTAATTCTATTATCTCTTTCTCTCTCTACCTCTATCTCCATTTTTGTTTCTCCCTCTTCTCTCTTTTTTTCTCCCTATCCCTCTTTTTATCCCTTTTATTTCTATATTTGTTCCTCTCTCTTTATCTATCTTCATCTCTTTCTCCTCCTTTGTCTCATTTTACTCCCTCTCTCTTGCTCTCTTTCTCTTTTCTCTCTCCACCTATCTATATCTTATCTCTATATCCCTCTCCCTTTTCTCTTCCTTTCTCTTTCTCTCTTTCTCTCTCTATATGTTTGTCTCCTTAAGTGCACAATGGGTACATTGAAGAGGTCTTAAAGGTGAATCATCACATCCTTAATCAAATGACATGCTACCTTGAGCATAACTCCCCAAGGACACATGTCATCCTTGGATCGTTGACATGAAATGACCAATCACAAGTTAGTTTATGTTTTCTCTCTCTCTCTCTCTCTCTCTCTCTTTTCCCTTGTATCTCTTATATTTCTCTCTCATACTCTCTTTCTTTGTCTATTCCTCTCTCTCTCTCAATATGTATCTATCTAAATTTTTCTGCTTCTCTCATTCTCTATCTTTTGAGTTTTTCTCTCTTTATTAGCCGATAGGCTACATATATTGTGAGATTTGAGGTTGAAATAAGTCTCATGCTTGCAAACCACTATTGAGTTGTTGGAAAACAAGTTTCAATTGCCATTTAATGGTAAACCAACTGCATTTTAATGGTAAAGTCCTTTAACTATTAGGTAAAAGCATCCAAAATCTCACTTTTCACATAGGAGTCATATAAATATTGACTTGACAACTGGATGAGAACATTCTATTTCCATTTGTAGTATTTTTTGTCATTATGATGGCAACTTTCTTTTTTTATTTGCATTGATTTATGTTTTAAATCTGTATGCAAATATTTTATAATTAGATAATACTTACTTAATTTCTTTAAAGAAAAAAACTAGACATGTCTAAATTTATTTCATTCCATTATTTAACACTTATAATTAATTGTTTAATTACACCACATGCAACTAGAATTTGCAATGCATCCAAAACATATACTCTCTAATATATTAACATACATATAATTTTCTATCAGTGTAATCATTGAACCTCCTTTAGGTGCAAGTGCTAGATTATATACCTCTCTCTCTATAGAATTGTCTCCCCCTCTATCTCTTTCTTTTTCCTAATCTCTTCAAAGATCAATTAAACTATCAGATTTTTTATATATTAATTTAGTTTGTTTTGTATAAAAGTATATTAATTATTAATTGTAATAATTGTTATAGAATGTAATATATAATAATAGTAATATAATCTATATATACTATTATATATAATAATATATTAATTATATTTTTGTAGTATATAAAAATATAATATTCATTAATTATAATAAATTTATATATGTATTTAATAATTTTTTAAATAAATATAAAAAATAAATATTTTTTTAATTTTTTGAGTAAATGAACAATTTCAACCAAGTTGATTTCAAAAGTAAAGGAAACGTATAAAAGGGCTAAGAATGAATTGACGTACACCATGGACCCGATCACAATTAGTAATTATAATGTTGAAACCAAAATATGCGATCTTCGTAATTTTCTTTTTAATAAACACTAAACCCTAGGCCAGCTGGTCTCGTGGACGTAATTAAAAGCATTCATTCATTCATTCAAACACTCTTAAACCCTCGCTGAAACCTTATTTTCGTTTAATCGTAGTCCATCCTCTGTTTGCGAGTGGCGATAGACAAAACGAGCGCGGGAAAACTCAGTGAGGGAACGCGTTGGCGTAACAAAGCAGGGGTTTTAGGTAAGTTGAGGACATTTTGCTTTTCATAAACCCTACTTGTTTGCGAATATTAAAAATGTCCTGTTTTTTATTACAGGACTATCTATATCTCTGAAAACATTACAGAATGGCAGTTTCAAACACCTCACAGGTATACACGTAAATTGTTGTATGAAATAACTATTATTGTTATTTTGTATTTTCTTTCTGATCAAGAAGGTATGCTTCCTTTTATTGTTATTAGATGTTTAGTTCTGCTGTATGTTAGACAATGGAATTTTAGATTTATTTCTTCCTTCTCACAAATTATTTTTCCACTGCATATCTTCAATGCATAACTATTTTAACAAATTTACTTACTATTTTATTTAGTACTTAAAAGATAATTTATTACAGCACACGAATCTTTCTTTACCTTGTGCAGTCAATCTATTTGGTCACCGCCATTCTTCTTTATTAGATGCTGCATTTCATGTTGTAGATTACAGAGTAACATGTAAGATTGGAATATATATATCTTCTTCCCTTCGCACTTTCAACAACAAATTTCCAGATACGATTCTTGTCTGCTTGACTAAGTAAATTAACGACAGTTTTATTAGTCAAAAAGTGTAAAATAATAAACTTTATTTTTAGCCCAAAAAAAAAAAAAAAAACTTTATTTTTAACTTAAAAAATTATAGTGTGATATGATGTTTCCACTTCAAGAGCACAAAAGGTATTCACTTACTTTAATAAAACCATGGTGATTTAAGGGATAATTATCCTTTTAATGTCAACTTTTTAAATAAAATGTCTTTAAAATGGTTCTAAAATGTTTTATATAGAGGTTGATCATGATTATTATATATTTTTTCATTTAGATTTTAAGACATGATTTTATTCTATTTTTTTTTTTGATACGTAAGGAGTTGATTTTATATATTCAGAAAGATATACATGCATCTGCATTGCAGGAAATTCTATCGAAGAGCTTTAAACAGTCAAAAAATTTAACAGGACAGAGTTCGACCCATTTCCATAATGGAAGCACCGAGCAAAAAATAGAGACTTGCTTCCTCAAAGATTACAAATTTGCAAAAACTAAACTCCAGTTCGAAGAAACCAAAACTACCAAGACATTAACAGTCATGCCAGACGAACACTAACCCTTCCCCCCTTAAGCCCAGAAACCATTTACCTCTGCAAAGCACATGAAGCCCTCCACCCAGTCCATACCCTCTGCTGGCACTAGCTTCACTCTTTTCTTCAGAAACTCCACTGCCACGTCCGCCAGTGTGCGATGCCGAGACAATTCGGAGCCTTTGAGATCCAGGAGAAAGGGGTATATTTTGATAGCTTCATCCGAATCCCACATGGTTGCCAGGTCCGCCGGGCGTGGTATGCCCTTACCCAAGAGGGCTGCCTTCAGAGAAGTATCGATGCCCCCAAGCAAATCCTTCCGAAACAGTCTCACCATCAAATCCTTGGCCAAGGGTTTTGGGGTGGCAATGTCCATGAGCGACGCAAGAAACCTGGAGGAAATTTGAGTATTGTCCCTTGGAAATTCTTTACGCTCTAAATGTTCCTTTCCAAGGACCATTTTCACTGCTGCTACTGTCGCTGGATCATCTTCAAGCAATATTCGTTTGAGACGCTGGTCCGTTACTTCCCTAAAGGCGATTTGCCTTTCCGTTGCCACAAGCGAAACAGGAGTATCGACCCCGAAGGAATCAAGACCTTCCGCCGAAATGATGATTGTGAACTTCGATTTCACCAGCCTCGCCATTGTCGAAAATGCGCCCAGATCACCCTGCAACAGAAAACATAAAAGCAGAAACCAAGGGGCCGAACCGTATTTTAGGAGAAGGCTTCATAAATTTAACCTGAGAGCTCAATAATGAAACATCAGTCATCAAATACGGATAAGGATTATGAGCTTTGCAAATCTATCCTTCGCATGAAATGAGACTCCTCCCCCTCAGACCTGTAATCAATGCAGTTTAAGGAGCTTATTACACAGCACGTCCGCGCAAAGAGAAAGGTAGGCCGTGCACTATGTGTCACCCGACTAACTTCGTGAAACTTGAGCCCATCATTCCACTAGACCCCTTCAATTTATCCGTGCAGAGAGGCGGCCGAATAAACCTACCAATGCCATTCACATATTGCTAAATTTAGTATGTTAGTGTGTTTATCTCCGCCCGGTCCAAAATCCACGTGTCCATCCCACGCCCCACCACCCGGCCATTTAGACATCCATTGTCTGTGTGTGTGGCGGCGGGGAACCCACCCATCGGAGCCCACCCATCCGCCCACATGATTTTATTCTATTTACTTTGTATATAAATTGTGTATTATATTTTTATTTCTTTAATATAAAGCATATACTATTTATTATTAAAAAAATGTTTAGCAACTGCTATGTGAAAGTGTTAGTTTTATGAACAGATTTAATGCACAGAAAATTAATTCAAATTTAACACAATAACACAGCAGATACCCTGGGGAAACCCTCCTCTTGAGGGAGAAAAACCCAGCAACAATATATCACTTATATATTGAATCAACAATAGAGTCTCCTTTACAATAGGGGCCAATATGAAGGCCTATAACATGCACCACAATCTGATGCAATCACAGAAACAATAAGCTGCAATCTACAGATGAAAACTCAGCCTCTAACACAGTCGATCTGCCTTGATGAATAACACGCCAAGTAGTAATGCAAGAACAATAGAATGAAATCGATGAATGGAGTGAACATCAATCGAACATATATACAAGAGGAGAGGGAAGTCGTGCCTCTTCAAATCCAAGAGTCGGCCAAATATAAAAGGACGTGTTTCCAATATGACAAGGTTGGCCTCCATAGAAGATCGCGCCTCTTCATTAATATAACAAATATTAAATGACAACAAAAGACGCGTCTCTTCAATCATCTCAAGTCGGCCAAGATATCAAATATAATAAATACAATTCAAATAGCCGTTTAGGCTACATTTGAATTGTCTCCAATTGCAGACCTGGAAGAAGCAGCCCGACGCTGCTAATAACATCAACAGAAAGTTTGTTTAATACACTTCGTTGATACCTTTAGAGCTCAAACTCCCTTCCCTTAAACTACACACACTCGAGGACAAATTTAGATATGCAGATTTTAATAAGTCACTGTAATTAGTTTTTATGATCAGATATAAAACTCAGAATTTAATTCAAAATCAGACACAAAACACAGCATATACCCTGGGAAAACCCTCCTCTTGAGGGAGAAAAACCCAACAACAATATACCACTTATATATTGAATGTAAACAATGATCTCTTTTACAATGAGGCCAAATATAAGGCCAAGCAAAGGCACCACGACTTGATGCACACACAGAATATGATATATCTCTTTGCTGATGATAAACCCAGCCTTCTACAATGCTTCGATCTACACTTGAAGTATTCACACTTAACTGAACTTGAACTATGATAAATATGAATGATGATGATACAATGAAGAAGCATCGAATATATATACACATGCTAATGAAAGGACGCATCTCCCTAATCTTCATGTTGGCCTTCTTTAATAATCGCGTCTCCTTGACATATGAAGTCGGCCTCCAAAGATCATAACTCTTCATGAAATCGCGGCTTCAAGATGTCAGCCTCATTAACAATAATTAAATATTAATTGAAGTGTGATGATGAAGTGCCTCTTCATCAACCGTTGCTATACAAATTAAATAGCCATTATTTAATTTGTTCTTCATAGGACAATTTGGGCTGGAAGTAGAAGCCTGACGCTGCCATGTAACATCAACACTCCCTCTCAGCTAGGGAGGAATACTTCCAGCTTATGCAAGACATATCACTTCATCATGATGTCAACCACCGTGGCTACTCCCATATGTGGAAAAAGGAACATATCACCTTATCGTGATATCAACCACCATGGCTACTCCCATGAATGGTATATGTGCACAAGTGCGCATCAGGAAATCACTCTACGTGATGTCGTCATCTCATCATGACGTTCACCATGGCTACTCCCAGAGGTTGAAAAGCACAAGTACAAGAAAATCATCACGGACTCTCTCACGTGATGTCATGGAGTCACACACATGACATCCACCATGGCTACTCCTAGAGGGTGGAAACAAGGGCTTTCACCTCAAGTTTCTCTCATAGAGAAAGATGCATTAACAAGGGCTCACACCTCAAATGTCTCTCACAGAGAGAAATGCATTAACAAGGGCTTGCACCTCAAATCTCTCTCACAGAGAGAAATGCATTGAAGCAAATCACAGAAGATCACTGAAGCTGAGACTCTCTCTTAGCTAGGGCTTCATTCTCCACAATTTCAAGTTTGTCTTGAAAGTACACAAACTTTTTCCTGGAGAGAGGCTTGGTGAGAATGTCTGCCGTCTACTCATTTTTTTTTTTTTTGATCCGTAAGGTGATGATTTTATATATATTAAAAGATATATACAGTCGTCTGCTATGCAGGAAAAATTTCATTGATGACCATCAGACAGCCAAAAAAAACTAACAAGGAAGAGTTCTATCCAGTTCCATATAGGAAGCAACGAAACAAGGGATATAAACATAGGTCTAACTTCCACGAATTCACAAAAAAACTTATCACAAGTTCGAAGATACAGAGAGTACCAAGACAAGAACAAGCAAAAAACCAGACGGGCAACAACCCATTCCCCACTAAATCACCAGAAACCGTTTACCTCTGCAAAACAGATGAAACCTTCCACCCAGTCCGTTCCCTCCACCGGCACTAACTTCACTTTTTGCTTCAGAAACTCCACTGCCACTTCTGCTAGCTTATGGTGCCGAGATAATTCGGGTCCTTTGAGATCCAGAAGAAAAGGATAAATCTTGATCACTTCATCCGATTCCCATATAGAAGCAAGGTCCGCAGGGCGCGGGATGCCCTTACCAGTGAGAGCCGCTTTCAAAGTCATTTCGAGGCCCCCAAGCAAGTCTTTCCGAAACATTCGCACCATCAATTCCTTAGCCATTGTCTTCGGGGTAGCAATATCCAAGAGCGTGGCGAGAAACCTGGATGAAATTTGGGCATTGTCGCGAGCGAATTCTTTCCGTTCTAAATGTCCTTTACCAAGGACCATCTTCACAGCTGCAACCGACACCGGGTCATCCACGAGCAAGATGCGCTTTAGACGCTGGTCCGTTACCTCACGAAAGGCAATTTGCCTTTCCGTTGCCATTAAAGAGAGGAGTATCAACACCGAAGGATTCAAGACCTTCCGCCGAGATGAGAATGGTGAACTTCGACTTCGACTGTCTCTCCATTGTCAGGGATTTTCCCGGTGCACCCTGCAACATAAACACAAAGGCAAAAACCAAGGAACCGAGCCTAAATTTAGGAACGGACTTCATGAGTTTAATATAAAACTTGAATAATGGTCTGTCAGACATCGTATACGGAAATTGATTAATGGCGATGCAAAACTGTCCTTTGCATGAGTAGAAATACAGCCCCCGTCTCTTCAACTAAGAACTGTGATCAATGCAATTGATGGTGATTTCCACTCGGCACGTCCGCGCACAGAACAAGGGAGGCCGTGCGCTACGTGTCATTCAGGCAGCGCCGTGATAATTGAGCCCAACATGCCTCTAAACCTACTCCATAAGTTTCGATCTAAAGAGCAGCCGATTAACCATGCAATGAGCATCCGAATTACACCATTTAGAAATGCTGTCTTCACGTCCATCTAGTGTATCTTCCATCCTCAAAGCCATTAGGTTGCTCAATATATACCTCTTCCTCGATTACACCATTTAGAAATGCTGTCTTCACGTCCATCTAGTGTATCTTCCATCCTTTAGACGCTGCAATAGCAATGATGGTCCTGAAGGATGTATAACGAGCAACTGGAGCAAAGGTTTCTTCATAGTCTATTCCCTCTTTCTGAGAGAACCCCCTAGCCACAAATCTTGCCTTGTACTTCTCAATGCTTCCATCAACCGCATGCTTGATCTTGAACAACCACTTAGAAGATACAACAGATTTTCCTTCAGGTCTAGGTACGATGTCCCAAACATCATTCTTGAGGATGGATTGATACTCTTTAGCCATAGCATCTTTCCATACTTGCTGACTAGTAACTTCCTCAACACTGGAAGGCTCTGACTCAATGATTTGACTCATCAAAGCAACATAGATTGAAAACTTATGAGGTCTCTTGCTTTCTCTGAATGTTCCTCTCGGGGCTGCAAACCTTTCTGCCTCCTGCATTGTTTGCCTGGCCCAAAGAGGTCTCTTACGACCAATCACAATGTCTCTAGGTCCATCAGTGGGTTCCAAAGGCTCAGTTGGATCATCATCTTCTTTAGGATCAGTAGCCTCCCTCTGAATCGCAGGAGTATGGTCAACTTCCATATCCTAAGGAGACTCTTGGTCTTCATTGTCTATCTCCATATGAGTGCCCTTAGATCTCTTGAATGCAACATCTTCTTCAAATGTAACATCCCTGCTGATCTCAATCAACTTCTGAACTGGAATGTACACTCTGTAGGCTTTTGAAGACTCACTGTAGCCCAAAAATATTCCCTTCTTTCCAGATGGTTCCAACTTTGTCCTTTTATCTTTAGGCACATGAACATATACAGGACATCCAAAGATTCTCAAATGACCTACTTCCGGCTTCACCCCTCTGAATGCTTCTTTGGGAGTCATGTTCTCCAAAATGCGGTGAGGGCTCCGATTCTGAACATACATAGCTGTCCTAGATGCCTCGGCCCAAAGGAAGGTTTGCAGATCTTGATCATGAATCATGGCTTTAGCTGTTTCTACAATAGATCTGTTCTTCCTCTCTGCTACACCGTTTTGTTGAGGATTGTAAGGGACACAAAACTCCCTCTTAATCCCTGCTTCAATGCAAAAGTTGCGGAAGCCTCTAGAGATGTACTCTCCTCCGTTGTTAGATCTCAAAACTTTGATCCTCTTCCCAGACAAGTTCTCTACTTGAGCTTTAAATTCCTTGAACCTTTCAAGTACCTCCTCAGATTCCTTAGACTTTAAGAACTAAATCCAAGTCTTTCTAGAGTAGTCATCAATAAAAATTACATAATACAAGAAACCACTCAAAGAAGCAACAAACATTGGACCACACAAATCAGAATGAATAAGATCTAGAATACATTTAGATCTACTTTCACTACTATGAAAAGGTCCTTTAGTATTCTTACCCAATGCACAACCTTTGCAAGTGCCTTCATGCTCCTAATTAAGTTTAGGAAGGCCCGTGACCATCTTCTCCATGGTAGGAAGTGCTCTAAAGTGAAGGTGAGCAAGTCTTCTATGCCAAAGCTCACATGAACTTGATGAATCATGCAACAAAGCCTGAAATGGACGAGTAGAAAGTTTGTAGAGACTCTCATTTTGAACTCCAATCACTCGGGCAGTCTTGATACTTGAGTTCTTCGGCCATGCAAGAACTTTGCCTTCGGAGAATGCAACTTGATATCCCTTGTCCTCCAAGGCTGAGATAGAGACAAGGGTCCGCTTGATGCCAAGAACAAATAGCACATCACTCAACTGTAAAGAGATTCTAGAATCTAAGTGAAGAGAGGAGGTCCCAACACCTTTCACAGAATAACTTGCATCATCACCAATAATGACTTGAACACTAGAATCTCTCTCCACTAAATCAGATAGATGCTCTCTAAATCCAGTGATGTGGCGAGAGGCACCACTATCAATCAACCAAGTATTGTTGTCTGTAGGCACATTGCTTGATAAATCAGAATAGAATAGAAAACCACTAGAATCCTTTTGCGGAGAGATCTCACCCACATCTGCAATCGAAGCCTGTTGCTTAGGTCGGGATGGACAATCCTTTACATAGTGACCAAACTTGTCACATCTAAAACATTGAATGCGAGAAAGGTCCTTCTTCTTCTTAGATGTAGGGGCACCATCTGATCCTTTATCTCTATTTCTCTTGAAGTAGCCTTTCTTCCCTCCTTTTCCTTTCTTCTTCGAGGATTGAGCGACAAGAACATGAATGTCTTCATTTGTAGAGCTTTGTCCAATTCCTCTTGCAGCCAACCTTGATTCTTCTTGGATGCATTCTGCCCTCAAGCGATCAAACTTAGGAAGTTTTGATCTCCCACTGATTCCTTGAATGAATGGCTCCCAAGATGGAGGAAGACCATTAAGAGCCAACATAGCCAAATCCGTGTCATCAACAATATGCCCAATGGTAGAGAGCTGATCTCTCAACTCGGTGATCTTCATGAAGAATGTGATGATGGAATCTCCTTTCGCCATCTTGATATGATGAAGCTGTTGCTTTAATGCAAGAGCTCAACTTGTGTTATTTATCTCATACATCTCCTCCAAAGTCTTGAACATCTCCCTTGTTGTTTTCAACTTGGAGATAATTGGCACAATATGGACTTTCGTAGAATCAACCAACATCTTTTTCGCCTTAGTGCCATTCCTCTTCCATTGAGACTTCTCATTCTCATTGGATGGTTCGGGAACTTCGCCCTCCACGAACTTAGCTAACTCATTTTCCTCCAAAGAGAGCATTATTCTAAACTTCCAAGATGTGAAGTTGGCAACACCCTCAAGTCTATCTTCGATCTTGAGCCTGTTCACCATCTTGATGATAAGGTAAATGCAACAAGGATGAGAATGAGAATGGATGATAGCGCTGCTTGAATAAATCTAATCACGATCTTTCTTATACCCGCTCTGATACCATGTTAGTTTTTATGATCAGATATAAAACTCAAAATTTAATTCAAAATCAGACACAAAACACAGCATATACCCTGGGAAAACCCTCCTCTTGAGGGAGAAAAACCTAGCAACAATATATCACTTATATATTGAATGTAAACAATGATCTCTTTTACAATGAGGCCAAATATAAGGCCAAGCAAAGGCACGGCGACTTGATGTACACACAAAATATGATATATCTCTTTGCTGATGATAAACTCAGCCTTCTACAATGCTTCAATCTACACTTGAAGTATTCACACTTAATTGAACTCGAACTATGATAAATATGAATGAATGATGATACAATAAAGAAGCATCGAATATATATACACATGCTAATGAAAGGACACATCTCCCTAATTTTCACGTCGGCCTTCTTTAATAATTGCATCTCCTTGACATATGAAGTTGGCCTCCAAAGATCATAACTCTTCATGAAATCGCAGCTTCAAGATGTCAGCCTCATTAACAATAATTAAATATTAATTGAAGTGTGATGATGAAGGGCCTCTTCATCAACCGTTGCATTACAAATTAAATAGCTGTTAGGCTATCATTTAATTTGTTCTTCATAGGACAATCTGGGCTGGAAGTAGAAGCCCGACGCTGCCATGTAACATTAACACTCCCTTCAGAGTTCTTCCTTGATACCTTCAGAGCTCAAACTCCCTTCCCTTAAACTACACTCACTCGAGGACAAATTTAGATATGCAGATTTTAATAAGTCACTGTAATAGATAGTACCAGTCTTTACACCTGTCAGATGGGGTTGCCTTTTCAGATTTTAAATCTTAAAAGAGAATTTATTCTTTGACAGGAGGATGAATGTGTTGTTCTCCATGAAACATATGCGCCAACACCCTAGGTTTTCTCAAGACACCCTTATTGCTATAAATTCATCACTAGACAACGTATCTATTATTCTCGAGACTATACTAAGTTAAAGGAGTGACAATCAATGACGGGTGTAGAGCATTTCCTAAACATTATACATTAGCAGGATTTAAATATTTAGAATACTATTTGAAGCAAATTGGCAAATTCTTGACTATGGATGAATGAAAACCACATAGGACTGAGCAAGGCGCGAATATAGATACAAAATGTTCAGATGATAATATCCTTAGATAAGTTTTTGGAACTTTATTACGGTTGATGGAAGAGGTATGCGTCTCTTGATTAAAAGTACCTGAAGGCTGAAGGGCTCTTAGCTACCTTTTGTGCAACCAGGGCAGTAGTTTATTTTTTGTTTTACTTCCTGCTTGGCTTAAGGAGGCTTTAAAAGCTTAATGTGTAACCTGACATGACATACCCAGTTTTACTGATAGTTATTGGTCTTGTATGCAAATTGGTTTGTATTTCTCTCTTTCACTCAAAATTCATCTTAGACTTATTTGTAGAAGGGAGATTTTCTCAAGTCCAATTCTTTTCTGTATTTTTTTGAGTCAACTGTTTCTAGTAAGTTTATAACTTTAATACATCGCAGAGATTATGATTTTGTCTTCTTGGTTCTAATTAAGTTTTTTTCTACACTCTAATGAAAATGGATGTGCTTCAGGTGGTGACCAAAGATATTGAATCAGTTCAATTCACCTTTTATACAGATGATGAGGTGCGTTCTTCTAGTGTAAAGCGTATTACAAGTCCTATTTTATTTGATAACATCAACAGGCCTGCACCTGAGGGATTATATGATCCAGCGCTTGGTCCTCTTGATCAGTACAGTAGGTGAGTAACAGAGATCTTTAGGTTTTCAGTTAAAAATGCTGCATGTTCATTGTAATGGAGGTTTTATATATGTGTGAGCACAAAACTTAAAAGTGCACAAAAGAAGATAGTTTTTGGTTTGAATATCTGAACTCTTAGTTTTAAACATTTTACTGTGAAAGTTGGATTACTCTTATTGTAGGTCTTTCCCAATACGAAATTCATAGCTAGCAATGAATAATCCATCCTTCTAAAAATGGTGCTCATGTGATAAAAGGTTTTGATGTTTCATAAATTGAAGAATTGTGAATATCAAGCCAAATAAGCCAGCATTACCATACAAGAACAAAACCAGCATGCTATAGTAGCCAAAACCAGCATGCTATAGTAGCCACTGTGGTTGAAATAGAGAGGCATAATTCTTTGCCAGCCATAGTAACACATAAGAGTTGCTAGGAAAGCAGAGTATGTTTTGGTGAATTTAGTTTCACATTTGGAAATCATACAGACAACTATTGCCTAGTTGAGCAACCTTGGTGGACTTGAAGTTTTTAAGTCATGAGTTGGGTTCCATAGCTACTCAGGAAAGTATTGTTTTTATTTTATTTATGCTTAGAAGTACCATTTTGACTAAGTTACTAGTGCATCAGAAATTTTGTTTATTTTCAAGGTTGTTTCTCCTTATTTTCCATTTGTCTCAAAGCATTTGTATATGTAAATTGATTTTTTGTTGAAAGTGGTTGTTGGGTCACATATGACCCACTCAAAATATTAAATCTAGGTTGATATACAATGTTGGAAAATATCTCAGATTTGTAGTTAGTGTAGATGATGAGTTTCCTTGCATTTTGGGGAGTTTTTGTTTGAGAATTTTCATTTCCAAAATATTCTACAAACAGGAAATGGGAGCACCTGATAGTTTTCTGCAAGAAGGGAAAATAAATTTAGTTCAATATGCAGCTTCCTTTTCACAATAGAGGTTGGAACTTCAGTCTTCAGTGTCACGAAATCTCAGAGTGTTTTTAAACAGCTCTGCACATAGTTTGAGCATGGATATTCAACAAAGTATAAATGATTGAAGTGAGCAGTTATTGTGGGGAGAAAGATCAATAAACAAAGAAAAAAAATTCACTTGTAGTTTAAACTTTACAAATGCACTTTCCATATATTTCTTTTGTTGATGTAGTAGCGGTGGGAGATCTCTTTCTCCCTTAAATTCGAAAATAAATAAATGAACCAATGAGGCCGACATATGAGAAGTGACGTCTCATTTCAAAATAATAATTTATATCTTATTGAAGCCAACTTAATAAAAGACGCCACCTTTTGTAAAGTCGTCTCACTTTGTGAAGTGGCCGACCTTTCATGAAAAGTCATCTTATCTTGTATATATTCAAGGCGATTCACATTCATTTCACAATCTAATTCATATTCAAGGCAACTTCGCACGCCTAGAAGGAGATCATCATTTTGCAGCAGATCGATTATTATTCTCAAGACATTCAAAATTTATTAAGGAATTCGTCATCTACAGCAGATTATAATTTTTGTTTAGAGCAGATCAATATCAAGGCAAGATCATTACAATTGTGTATTTTGCATCTAAGAGAGGTGTGAATTTTATTGCTTCATTTCGGCCTTGTGTTTGTCCTAAGGTTGTAAAGCAGATTTCTGCTTATTTCAATCTAATATAAGAGATATATTTGTGGCCGGGTTTTTCTCCCTCGAGGAGGAGGGTTTTCCCAGGGTATTTGCTGTGTCTTATTATTCTTTATTTCTGTATTTCTGCTTACTTCATTTCTGATCCTAAAACTAACATGGTATCAGAGCGGGTCTAAGAAAAGATCTGATCAGATTTGTTAAGCAGTTAAGTCAACTTTTCATCTAGAGCAGATCTTGAAGGCAAAAGGTTGCAAATTGTTTCAGACCTAAGGGCAGATCCTTGATGGTGAATTTGTGCGGAAAAAGAAGATGGTGATCGGTGTCAAGGTAGAAGATAGACTTGATGGAGCCACAAACTTCAACTCTTGGAAACCCAGGGTACTCATTGCATTAGAGGAGAATGATCTTCTTGATTTTGTGGAAAGTGATATGCCCGAGCCTTCCAATGATACTGAGAAAATCCAGTGGAAAAAAAATGGCACGAAGGCTAGAAAGATCATGACAGACTCTGTGATGGATCACCTAGTACTGATCATCTCCAAGTTGAAGACAACTAAAGAAATGTTTGATACTCTAAAAAGATTGTATGAGTTCAACAACACCAACAGAGTCCTTGCTTTGAGACAACAACTTCACCATGTAAAAATGGCTAAAGATGATTCAGTCATTTCTTTCTTTATGAAGATTGCTGATTTGAGAGATTAGTTGAGCACTATTGGGGATATAATTGCAGACATAGATCTTGTTATGTAGGCATTAAATGGTCTTCCTCAATCTTGGGAACCCTTTATTCAAAGCATTAGTGGGAGATCTAAGTTGCCCAAGTTTGATCGTCTTCAAGTTAATTTTATTCAAGAAGAGTTCAGGTTGGCAGCAAGAGGAATTGGGCGAAACTATCATGATTTAGAAAATCAAGTTCTTGCTACACATACTTCTAGAGAAAGAGGCAAAGGAAGAAAGAGGAATAGAGACAGAGAACCAGATTCTGCCCCAGAACCGAATTAGAAGAAGGATCTCTCTCACATTCAATGTTACAGGTGTGACAAGTATGGTCACTTTGCTCGAGATTGCAAATTAAGGTCTCCTCAACATGTTTCTATTGCGGAAATTGACATAGGGACATCTCAGAAGGAGCCAAGTTCTAAAGTCAATTCAGAAGGTTTCTTATTCTAAAGTCAATCAGTTTCTTCGAAGGGGAAAAATAACATTAAGAGGAAGTTTGACATACCAATAGAGGCAACCTTGGATGAGGAGGTCAGGAGGTTGATGCCTGTACTTGGAGCTTTAGAGGGAGTCACATCATCATGAAGACTTGTTGTAATGTATATTTCTTTGTGATGGAGAAGTATGAGGTGAAAGCCCTTGTAGTGTATATTTCTTTGTGATGGAGAAGTATGAGGTAAAATCCTTTCTAGTGTATATTTCTTTGTGATGGAGAAGTATGAGGTGAAAGCCCTTGTAGTGTATATTTCTCTGTGATGGAGAAGTATGAGGTGAAAGCCCTTGTAGTGTATATTTCTCTGTGACAGAGAAGTATGAGGTGAAAGCCCTTGTAGTGTATATTTCTTTGAGACGGAGAAATATGAGGTGTGAGCCCTTGCTCATCTTTGAGATTGAGATGAGACATCATGTTGAGAGACTCCATGACGACATCACGTTGAGATATTCTGTGATGAATCCTTTGTACTTGTGTTTTTCCACATGTGGGAGTAGCCATGGTGGATGTCATGTTGAGAGACTCCATGACGACATCACGTTGAATGACTCCGTGATGGGCACTTGTGCACATGTTCCTTTCCACACATGGGAGTAGCCATAGTGGACGTTGTTGATGTGCGTTTTATGACACACCAAACACTCTAGAATAAAGAGTCCAAAGACGCTCTATCCTCTCTTGAAAAACTACCTCGTATGCTAAGATTGCAAGAAAGATCATACAATTCCAATATTTCTTAAGTCAGGTGTGGACAAGCTCAATGGGCGTTCTGATATGCTGGTGACACAAAGGGACCTATGTCAACAAATTACTCAAAAGTGAGGACACAGGTTGATTTGACGTTGAATGCCCATGCCCTATGATTTTTTGGGATTTTCGATTTTGAGATTTAAAAAAAAAAGGAAAAAGGATGAGGGTTTAGAAGTCCTATACTATTCCTATGAAATCAAGATACGGTAAGATTAGGTGAAACTAAGGAACAATACTTTGTTTCGCCACGATAACGACAACTACACAAAGCATGTGCAATCTGCTAGGATTTGTGCTTAAGATTTCCTTACCAAGAATGATACCATCAAGAGAACAATATTATTCAAAGTAAGCAATTGAAGCATCCACATTATCAGCTCAGTCTAACTTTACGTATCGAAAGGAAATCATCCATCCAAAGAAAGTATGAGCAAAAGTTCCACCAATCTATACTATCAATCTTTCATTCATCTAAAATTGTTGAAACAAATCTATTTTATTGAAGAAATATGAAACCATGCAAGCTTTCAAATTAACAGTGTTACACGGGGATGCATCCCCTGGGTTTTTGCCCCCCATACCCGTCCCAGAAACGTTTTGGGGATAGGGGACGCCTGGGGGACGGCTGACAGCCGTCCTCAAAAGGTTTCCGATTTTCGTGGATGTCCCCGATTGGACGAAACGTCCCGGAACGGAAGGGGGACGTGTTGGTGTACGTTTTATCATCCACCGAACACACAAAATAAAATGTCCAAAGACACTCTATCCTCTCTTGAAAAGCCACTGCGTATGCTAAGATTGCGAGAAGATCATATGGCGATTCCAAGGTTTCTTTTGTCGGGTCTCGACGTGTGGATAAGCTCAATGGCCGTTGTGATATGCTGGTAATAAACAAGGGGACTTACGTTAAGGAACTTTTCACAAGTTTAGGACTTAGGCGGATTTATCATTAAAGGCTTTTTCAATTGGGACTTCAATTTGGATCTCAAAAAAAATGGCAAAAGGATAAGGGTTCAGAGAATCTATTCTATGCCTAAGAACTTAAGAGATAGTAAGGATTCGGTGAAGGGGATAAACCACACTTTGTTTTGCCTCCTGCTGGACAACATACGCAAAGTGGGTGCAATCTTCAAGGGGGTGTGATAATAATTTTCAAACCTTGGATGAGGCTGAAGTTAAGCTTCCACAGTTATAAGCTCAGACTAACTTTACACATCGAATGCAAATCATCCATTCGAAGAAAGTATGAGCAATACTTCACCATTGAATCAATACTATCAATCTTTCATTCACTTAACCAACTTTCAAAGCAAATTCTACTTAATCTAATTCTAACTTTAATCTATGGCGGAAGAAGATATGCAACCTCGCTTACTATTTGACAATAAAAGTTGTTCAAAGCAAATCATGCATAAGAGCTTTTATTATTCGAAATAGTCTCAATGCAACAATCTCATATACTGTCTCCACACATTACAAATGAGGGGCGAGCTAAATTTATAGGCTCCCCAATTACAATTCAATGGCCAAGATTGATTTCAAATCAACGGCCGAGATTACAAAATAAAACCCTAATGGAGGAAAGTGATGGCATTTCAACCTTCATTATACAAGGCTGCCAAAAAATAGAGCAATGCACATTGAAAGAAGATCTATGTGGAGTGACTACTAGGACTCCAAAGAAAGTAATGACAGTGAATTCATATCTATAGAAGCTCTTAGAAATCCGTGTTGAGAATAATGAAGGAGCATTAGGACACAAAAAATGACAAGAATGATGTGTTGTGCCTTATTCCAAGAATAAGGCCACATAAGATCACTTCATCATAGTAAGTCCACACTAGCCACATCATTGAGTAAGCCATACCTTCTAGAACACTAAGTAAACCAGAGAAGAGTCAAATTAGTAAGGGGCAACATTCAATAGATATATTAACCGTAATGAATGATAACACAACACTCAAGTTCAACCAATTGTGTATTGTTGGAAATGTAAAATTGAGGACATTTTGCCCAAGGCTTTCCCATAAATTGGAATGTGAGATTTCTTTGTCAATGTTGCAGGCTAGCAAAGCATAATGATACTCATTATACAAAGAAGTCTTCAAGGGAAAATGTTAACATGGTTGGCATAGCCAAAGACAAAGTCATGCTGATTGCATGTTTTTAGGCTACAAAAGCACAATACCTTTACTCAAGGACAAAGGAGAGGTTGTGTAATGCCTTGACCTTAAAAAGAAATAATTAAAAAAAAAATTAATGTAGCACTTAAATTTAAAAGGGAAGGTACCTGCAATTTCATCAAGGAGTGATTAAGCTAGAACAAATTAGAACTACGAGGAAAAGAAGGCATATAAGAGAAATCAATAGGGAGAAGGAAGCATATTGAATATATTTTATATATCTAATTATTACTCCTTGTGGAGTGTGGACTGTGGTCAGCAACCTGAAGACGGAACCCCTCAAGGTCAGAAATTAAAGGATGAAAATCCCCTAATTTGCATTGCTGAGTTAGTGTATGCAAATCCCTGATTCAGACAGATTTGGAGACAACTCTAAGACATTTTAGTGAAGATAGATCACTGCAGATTGGGATAATTAACAACAGATACAAAGGATAATTCCCTCTTTTCTGAAATATATTCTATATATTATATCTAAATTAAAATGAACTGTTGAAACTCTAGTTTTAGAAGTTGATATCATATTTATAATTAATTGTGCTGCTATAATTGTGAATTAGATTTTTATTATTTAAAGAAAAACAAGAAAAATTTAAAGGGGACATTACAGGTTGATTGAATCTGGAGTTGAGGTAGAGAAAACAATAGTTAATGAACACAAATAGTGTCATGAACACATGACTACAATGATTGGGCTACTTTACTTTGATGAGGATATTGCAAGACATCTTGCAAATAATTTTACCAATGCAGGTAGTGGATTTGTTGAAAAGCATTCCCACCCTCAGAAATGCAATTACCTAAGAAAGAAAGAAAGAAAATGTATTAATGTTTATGAATGACCACAATAGATCAATGGGACTGAAACAAACATGTACAACAACAAAGGACTAGGGAAAAAGGGGCCCTAAATACAAAGAAAAAAAAAAAAAAAAGTGATAAAAGCTATACAAATATATACTTAGGGGGTTAACCTAAAAAGAGTCGCCCCCAAAATAGTACAATTATAATATATGAGTGTGGAAAATTTTACAAAGTAGTGGAAATAGATGAGGATCCCCTAAAAGGGGAAACAAAAATCTTCAAGTATCAATGTTCAAAATGCACTATAGGAGCCAACAATATTATCGTCAATCGCTATAGGAGTACTAATGTAGAATTTGATAATGTTTCGTAGGGGAAAGTCGAAGGCTGATAGGTTGGATGATCCCATGAGGTAGTCGATTCCATAGAGAGCCCCTTTTATCATTTGAAGCTGAAGAATTGTTGATGGTAGGGAAAAACATATAATGCGAGCTTCCCCCTTAATACCTATGTTGGATAAGAGTGGTGTGAGAGTGTCCTCAACATCAAGAAGAGAAGGAGCCACGACCATTAGAGTCAGAACTGAGGTATTGAGAAGTCCTAGTTGTAGTAGGTTGCAAGGATGAGCAACACATCACAAATCTATATCTATTTGTACATGGGTCAATAGTATTCAAAGGGCACTGGACACCTCCAACATATGTGGTAGGTTGAAAGGAGGTAATTAATCTAGTAGATTGAAGACCATCATAGAAAGATCTATGCTTGAACTTGGTAAATTCACAAAGGAAAAGGGCCAACCGCATGTGATTAGGATAGCAAAAGAAGGTGGATAGAGAACCAAGAAAGTCTCTATACAGACAATTGTACGTCACATGGATTTCATGGTAGACTAGATTCTAAAAAATAAAATGCTCCTTAAATTCCATCTTTTGAGGAGAACAAATGTGGCAAAGTCTCACTTTGTAAAATATGGTAGTTTGCAATTACAAACTTTGATCAAGAATACAATACTTAATTTCATAGTTTAATCCTCATTGTTGGGTGACCCTATAGTTGAAACTTGATCATAAGCTCATGATGACGAACCTTGCACATCAAAACTTTGTTGTTGAAGCTTGCCAGTGCTATTGTTGATAGGAACTTGAGTTTGAACATTCTTCTTGAAGATGCACAACAAAAGTTGGGGAAGGCAACTATTTGGCCATTGACTTTATAGCTTCTTGGAGCAGACCAATTTGGTCCTAAAGCATTTGGTTTATCAAGGCATAGAAAGTTTCCATTGAAATGCAATTGTTCGTACCAAACATTGTGGTCATTGCCTTGAGTAAGGAGGTCAGGTCTTTGATGCAATGTTGCGTTGTTGTTGGTTGATAGTAGAGAAAAATTGTTAGGGTTATGGTTGGTTGGTAGCAGAAAAGGAAGTTAGTGTTGTGGGTAGTTGATGCATATCAACAACAATAGGTTAGGTCGATAAGCAATGGGACATTGCTTTGGATGCACATGTACATGTGTAGGATGTGGAAGGGACTTGTGTTGAGGATAGGGATGATCAGAAGTGGGCAGACTTATCATATGCTTGTATTGGATCTAGAGTTTGAACAAAACACTTACCCCAACTCCAAAACATAAATTCACATGACAATATACGCTATTTCTCGAAGAGCTTGGAGTTTATATTGTAGGCTATAATGGAAATTATTAAAATTGTGAAGAATTTGGACTGTATTGTTGGCAGAAACGTAAGAAACATGCATTATAGATGATTCAACAATTAAAGCCAATGATTTAATTACCTGTAGTGTACCTTCCAGTTCATTTTGTATTTAAAGATTTTGTGCTATTGAGCATAATTTTAGGATCTAATACAACACAACCAAGAAGGCTCTTCGTTGACAGAGTAACAAGATAGGGTTGTGAGGGAGAAAGATGAGCTTCAAATTAGATTTGAGGAGTAATGCAAGCGGTTTTGAGACTAATTCCAATGATAGGAGGTCTAGTACTCTGATTTGGATTGGGAGGTGACTTACTAGACAATGCATAAAGGTTGGTTTGAGTAAGAGCTTTAGAAATATGTAAGTCTAGTTATTGAAGGTAGAGGTAGAAAGATATCAGCTTATAGGTGCCAATAGAGAGCTTATAGGAAAGATGCAAGAAGCTGGACAGATGATGATTTACAGTTTCCAGCAGGAATTGGAAGCTGATTGTCATTTGAAGAAACAAAAAGATGGAGTAGAAGCACTTTTACTAGTGAAGCCGTCTCTTGTAGTAGCATCTGTACCATGTACTAAAACCCCACCACAATCAGGGATGCCTTTCGCAACCCACCTTCCCATTCATTTTTAAGTTGTAAGAGTGTTCATACTGACAGGGATGCCAGCATGTATAGACAGATGGGATAGTTATAATCAGTCAAATTGTAATCAAATGTTTTGTGTTTTGCAAATGTAGTTGAACACAATTTTGTGCACTTACATGTGTTGGCACGTGTAGTTTATCTGATTAATTTTTGGTTGGTACCTTAATGATTTTGGTCTAATCAACACCCCTCTTGGTTGCCCAACATATATGTAAATGATAAAAGTCAGGGAAGGGAGCTCTTATATTGTCATATTCTCCCTGTACCATAGCTACTTGATGTACAATACTTGCAAAGTTATATCCTTAAAGTTGCGTTTATTTCATTTCCATATGTGCAAACTCTGTTATGTTGAATCTCTTGTATTTATTTTGCTGTTGGGTTCTCTATTGGTTTCACAAAAGAAAAAATAGCGATTACTTGCAATTAAACTGGTATTTTCAATTTGGCTATTAAATACTCACTTTTTGAAATTTCAATTGAAACCTCTTCTGTATATTGCAGATTTGGATTTTGCCAAAGTAACCAAGCATTGGATTGATTAGGGCACACTTAAGGGCACTTATTCTTCACCGAATATTTGTTTTATTTTCATTCAGTTAGGGACTAACTATGGCTTTGACACTCAATGTTTTTTAGAAGTGATGAAATTATGCTAATTTGCATGCACTATGGAGATCCCTGTGGCCCTGACAGCCTTGATTTGGGCTTGGTTGTGGGGGCTCAGCTCCTTGACCTCAGCTTGTATTGTGGCAAGGTGCTGACAGGGGGTGCTGCCTGTCAATCCGTTGGAAGCTGCCATCTCCAGAACCTGCTTTAGAATTAGGAACCAAAATTAAACAATGTTTTGGGCTGCGCCTGATGGAAAAGTAATCTTTGTTTTCCTTTATTTTACTTGAAATATCAAAAATAGATCTTTTTTCTCCTTTTTTTAGTGAATTTTCAGTGATTTTTAATTTCCTGGTCTTTTCCTAATTAAATCCTGAGTAATTGCATTACAATCATACTCTTGGTTTTCTGGTTCAGTCTCTATACCAAGTAATGGGACTATGATTGACACAACACAGTTATTGTGCCGAATTGTGCATGTTTATCATGAAATTTTTTAAGATGTCAAATGTATTTCTGATTTGAAGATATTCTTTCTGTCAATATTCAAAACCACTAAGCAAAAAAAAAAGTTGAGTTCTTTTCTGATAAGGGCATCGTTAGAGACTTAGAGGTTTCTTGGATGTGTTTCATTTTCAATGGAGATGATTAAATATAATAGTATTATTTTATTGGTTTCATTAATAAGTTTCTGCAACCTTTCATTGTGTTGTTTTGTATTATATTGTAAATTTTTAGTTAGGAGACAGTCTTACCGTTTGATCTTTGTTAGTAACTTGCATGCTTCATCTGTTCACTTAATTTCATATTTTTCCAAATAATTAACAATAAAAATTAAAGGAATTTTAACAGGGCAATCTTCTAACACTGATGTCTTCACTTTCAGCTGTATCACATGCGGAGAATCTACATTACATTGCCCTGGTCATTGTGGCCATATCGAGCTTGTATTGCCTGTGTACAATCCTTTGCTCTTTAGGATCACTGCAAAGTTCATGAACTACATGTGCATATTCTGTCATCATTTCAAGCTGGAGAAAAAAAAGGTACAATCATGACCCCAATCTCAGAATTTTGTAGTTGAAATTTGTTGAGATTTCAGGTTTTTTGGATGGAACATTTTTTAATAAAGAACAAAACAAGTTCCAAGGAAATGTTGCACAATGCATCTTCTTTTAGCTTTCCTTTGTTTGATGTATTGTCTAGTTGTGAAGTATGACAACTAAACTGGTGCTTATTATTACCTACCTTCATGTTTGTGTCCTAGATTAATAAATATGCTGAAAAGCTGGAGCGCATTGTAAATGGGGATGTGATTGGGGCTAAGCGTGTGGATGATGTGAATGTGGGAGATGATTTGGATAAGGGTTTGTTATCTGAAAACAGTAGCAAACAATATGCTATTGATGAGAAAAAGACACACACTACATCCTGGCAGTCTGAAAGACGCCCTTGGACATCACTTCAACTTGCAGAGGCTAGCGCAACCTTGAATGCCTTGATGGGGGATCTGAAGGGGCGTAAATGTGATAACTGTAAAGCAAAAGTTCCAAAAATTAAAAGTCATAGTTTTGGAAGTTTGTATCAGGTATTGCATTTTGTCATGCATGTATTATCTTTTGTCTAGTTTTCCTATAAAGTTGCATACACAATAACATAAAATATTTACTAGCGTAGAATCTACTTCAACATTTCATATTTGCAAAATGCAATCTTTCCTGAATCTTTTTGGGATAAAATATTTATTTGTTTAGCAGCTATTGTGATATTGTGTTACATACCACTTTTCTGTGGTTTTATTTATCTTGAAATTTTCTTGTTCCTAGTTTTTATTCAACCTTTTGAGATAGTATTGTGTTGTCTAGAATAGTACAATTACATGTGGGCAGTTTTGAAATGTGATGGAAGATATTTAACTGTATTGAAATTGTAAACCTGGCATCAGGATTTCAATCTTTTGATCTTAAACTTAGATACAAGTGTGCACTATAACTCCATAGAAAGAATGAACACATTTTTGATTTATTGCCATAGTTTTGCTCGTGTTTGAATCATGTTGATTTAAACTTGATGTCTGAGTGAATATGATGTATTAGTTTATGTTATGTCTTTGTAGGGTGCATACTTTAATTGTGAAGGAATTGCTACCTACTGCATTTTAATATTGCATTCTTGAAATTTTAAAGAACATTTATTGCCTAGAGTCAATCCTAGGTTTGCGCTTGAGTTATATTGTTTATTTAAATAGAACATATACATATCTGCAAATTAAATGGTGTTTGTAGTTTACGATTGTGCTCTCTATCCCTTTGAAGTACTAAATTCCAAACCTGTGTCATGATTGGAAGGAAGCTTTGAAAAGTAGCAGCATCACTGCAAATGCAATGAATGAATTGAATCTGGACCTTGCTCCTTCATTTGGAAAACAATCAAAAGGAGCTGATGTTGTTGTAGGTGGCAATGATCCAAAGGAATTTCACACTAGTAGTGGAGCATCTGAAAATCAGATTATGAGTGATGATATTATAGATCTTTCAGAGGCAGAGGTGTCTGACTCTACATTGGAGAAAGCTCCTAGAATCAGAGGTCTAAAGAAACAAAAAAAATCTAAGAAGGATGCAGATTCTGGATTGAAGAAAGATAAAGAAAGATGGTTGAGTGAAAGATTTCTCACACCTTTAGAGGTGTGTTTTCTTAACAGCCCTGATTTATTCTTGTGTTGTTTATAATGTATATTTTAGCCTTGCTATTTGGATCTGGATTAAGGTTTTGTTTGAATAAGGTCCTGAAGGGTACTGACAAATTTTCTTTCTTTTTTGTTTCTTGGGATTAGTTTTCTCATAGTTATGTCTTGATCTGAGTTTTTTTGTTTGGAATTATATATTCTGAACAGGTGAAAGAGCATCTTAAGCTATTGTGGGAGAATGAATCTCATATCTGTTCGCTTATTTGGGATATACAACAAGAGAAGAGAAAATCTTGGGGAAAATCTCCGAGTTATTTGATGTTTTTCTTGCATGCTCTCCTTGTGCCACCTAGCAAGTTTCGACCACCCAATAGGATGAATAATATGGTATGTGTTTATCTGAGCATACAATGTGGATGGTATTTTATTGTGAACATTGTTCATAGCCAGATACACGCATCAATTTACATTAATAATAGTTACATTTATTGATTTTAGCATTTGATTCTTCTATGTTTGTTTTTCTATATGATATATCTGTAATTTTATTGAGGTAGTGGAATATTTAAAGTAAACTTGTCAAGAATTTGCATTCATAGTTTCCGCTGTCAAAGGATTGAGATGTGTTTTAGTTCCGACTTCCTGTGACAATTCCCTTTAATAGCAATAGGTGACTCTTTCCCTGATATTTGGCCTCTATGTCCTCATAAGTTGTTTTCATTTCTGTTCATATAAGTTGGTTACGCTTTCCCTGACTTTTGGCATCTACTTCTTGATATATTCTCTTATCTAAAAGAATTGTTGTATTTGGTTTAAGATTAATCCTAGCAAAAACAGGAATAAACACACTTAAGAAGTGAACTCACAACTTTATTATTAAGTCTCTGAAGGATTTTTATAGACATATCCTTACTGCATCTTACTTCTCTTAATCGCTTCCTATTCTATGTGAACACACTCCTAAGATATATTAAATCCTAACAATCACTTACAAATAATTGGTTTAATAAATTGAACCTATCTACCAAACTAACTGTGTGATAATCTCTAATTAGGATAGGAGCCTTTTTAAAGAAAACTGCATTAGCTCCTCTGTGGAAGCATAAAGATAATGGCTCTTGCCTGTAAATTTCCCATCGAGAATCTTCTGAGTCTGTACTTGTAAAGTGAGAAACATAAAGCCATAGGCATAAAGGCAATTTTTGCAATGTTTTTGTAATGAGGGGGATATAGGTTTTAATTGTGCAGTACATTCTGTAGACCACATCAATGAAGATTCTTATCTTTTCTTTTGTAATTTTTCATTGCACAGCTTTGTCAAACTTTTAAATAAATATTTTCTGGAATGGCAGCACAAGTAAGGAAACTGTAGAGTATGTGGTGCAGGTTTTTGTCAACCATAAATTTCAGGATTTTAAAGCTAAAGGTTTATGGATTTTTCCTTATGACCATATCATAAAAGGAAATAATTGTTGTCTGAAACCTAATAAAAGAAGTTTGTGATGTTTTTTGAGTTGAAACAAATGGTCTATATGTGCTCAACTCTGTTCATACCTGTATTATGAGAAATGTCAATTCTGGGTGGGGACTCATTGATCTGATTCAGAGGCAGCCTCAGTTGGGGCCATAGCCTTGAGTCATGGGTTCATCAGGTCTATTTTTTAATAAAAAATGAGGATAATACCCTAAAGCCACAAATAAATAAATAGCAACATAAATCCTTTGATTTTGCACCTTAAGCTGTCATATCTTGTTTTCAAATGACTTGTTTGTGGACCCAAGGGCCGTTCCTATGTCTTGTGATCTAAGGCAAGGCTTAAGTATTGTTCGTTGTCATCCCCCAAATGTCTGCCAATGTGTTAGAAGCTTGAAACATCTCAAAAGTTCTAAGTGTGGGAGGTTTTGTGTTAAAAGTAAAATTACTAAGTGTGTGCAAGTTGTTAGAATTTCGGAGTTTCCCTTCCTAGTATACCTATTCCATGGTTCTCTCGAGACCTTGACCCCTTGCATTGTTTCCTTTCCACATCAGTGTTTCAATCTTACCCTTACCTATGTACCTAGTATTCCTTACCCTTGATCTTCGATGCCCCTATCTCAACATCACATTCACCTGTTCCCTGCTCTTTCCCTTGCATTGTTGGAGTTTCGAACTTGTCCTTATTGGTATCCCTTTTGCTCGAACCTTGACTCTCCAACTTTTTCACTAAATTACTCTTCAAAGCCAAAAGTTCAAACTTACTCCTATTCAAGTACCTATTCCTTGTCATCCCCAAACTCCAAAGTCTTAACAATTCTTTCTATATATCTTTTCTGAGTCGAAGTTTTGAACTTTCCTCTACTTAGGTATTTGTTCTTTGATGTCTTTGATCCCCAAACTTCGACATTTTTCTCTATGCATCTTTTTGGTGTTGGACTTTCACTCATCCCCATACTCGAGTACCTTTTCCATGGTACCATTGAACTTCAATCGCCAACTCTTACACTATGTTATCTCATCGAGATCACAAGATATGTATGGTCTTATTTGGATACCCAATATTGCATACTCCCAATCTTTGATCCCTAATATGTTGTACGAGTTATGAGGCATCCCTTACCCCAATCCCCGAAACTTAGATACTCCTACCTGTTGCATTGTTTGTTTCCAATTACCTCCCGTGATGACCTAGGTTGCCATTATTGTCCTGATTGGATGCCACAATTACTATAGAAGAGTTTTCTTGCCCAAAAACAACCGTTCATCTTAGGGGCAGAAATTCTAACCATTAATGCAACGATTAGGGCTTCAAACCTTGATGGTCCTCATGCCATCTCCAGGCTGCTATTTTGGTAGATTTTGTGGGCTCTTCCTCAGCCAACATACCAAAATCTAATGGCACCATTAATGTAGAGGACATTTGTAGATCACCAAAAACATTCTCCCATACCTTTGTGGTACATCTAGGCATACATGGGTATGATCTCAAGGGTGATTCAAGGGAAAATGATGCTTGATAGGTATAGCCGTTTTCTGCATGTAATGTCCCCTTTTGGAAATGAGATAATAATAATAATAAAAAATTAAATCAATAAAAATAAATAAATAAATAAATGTGTATATATATATATATATATATATTAAAGTTTAATTTAATGAAAAGTCAAGGGGCATGTGAAGAATCATCACTATTGAAAGAAGAAAGATATATTAGATACACTGAACAAGGAAAAGAACTGTATGAGGAATACATCTTTTATTATCTGATTATTACTCCTTTGGAGCATGGAACTACATTTCATTTAACTTGAGGATGGAAACCCTCATGGCAGAAATTAAATGACAAAAACCCTTTTATTTCCCTTCTTGAGTTTGTGGATGAAAAGCCCTGACTCAGGCAGATTAAGAAATTATTTACCAAGGGGATTAAACTGTTGTAGACTTGAAGAAAATTGACAATACTACAGAAAATAATACTTGATATAAGTTTGGGCAGATTTCCGAGTATCCAAAGCAATTTAATAAATTTAATTTTGACAATAATTATTAAATCAATAAGTTAAAAATCAGAATTTTTTTCAATAATCAATTGTCCAAGTTTATATTCTGTGTGTTAGGGCTTGAAACAAAAAGAATTAAAAAGGGGACATTACAATTGGTATTAGAGCTGTGATCCTGCCAGCTTGCAGGGTAATGCTAACATGTTAGATGCATTCTAATTACAGAGACTTGAAAGTGTACAAGGAAGATAAAGATGAAAAGTTTTATAAAGGCCCAATACAATGTTTTTCAGCCAAAGTTCTTACAAAAATAAGAGGACATAGATCTTGTTCAAGAGTTATTGATAGAAATACAGAATGACAAAGAAAGGTGCAAAACTTGAGGCCCCCAAAATCTTTGACCAATATCAAATGTTGCCAAATAATTTCAAAGATAGTGTTCCCTTTGATGAGTACTTGGAGGCACTTGGGAACCACTATCTTGACAAAAGAGGCCTATATGAATACATAAGGAAAATGGCTAAGGAGAAGATCAAGGAACAAGACCCAAAAGAATCAATTTTGATAGAAGAAACAAAATCCAAATCAAAATCAGAATCGCAAGAAGTTGGTAAATCCAAGGAAGAAGGGCCAGAACTAGAGCTACAAGAAAATGAACAAACTAATGAGCAAGAACAAGAGAAACCTAAAAGGCAAGTGGAAGATAAAGAGTCTTTGGTAGGAGAAGATGTTTTATTGGTTTCTAATGATGGCATGTGTCACCAAAATATCAATGAAGGGAAGACAAAAAGGGTTCCACTTGTTGAATGGGAAGAGTTCCACTTGAAGGAAGATGCACTAAATCATGCACTATCTTTCAAACTTCCACATGATGAGTCATTGATTGATTTTCAAAAGAGCATTGAGGATGAATGCCATTAATTGGGAAGCAAAAATGAAGGATTCCAAAGATAATTGTTTAGAACTAGGCCAATATGAATGGTCTAAACAAGAAACTAATTTCCAATTTGATAATAAGAATGATTTTCAATTTTTCTACTAGGCTGAATGTAGATAATCTGCTTTTTGAAATGGATGCAAAGAGGTTTGTCCATTGGGATAACCCACTTTTTGAAATAAAGGCAAAGACATCTTGGTTCAAGTTTCACAACTTGTGATGATATCAAAATAGCGTAGCAGATGATTAATGGTGAAATGGTTCTTCATAAAGAATGCCCCCCCTAGAAAGTTAGAAGTTGTAGGGACAAAGCAATTGGTAGAGTTGGGTATGACTCAGGAAGAGTTGCACGACAATGTGAATTATCAAGCAAAATTGTTTGAAGACAAGAAAGACAAAGTTGTTCAACAAGACTTAGCAACAGATAGGCAGTTAATAAAATACTTTGCATCATAATATTTTCAAGATTGATTTGGGATCTTGGTATCTCCAAGGACTTAGTCAAGTGAAGAATTTTTTGGGACATCTTAGTTTGTGATTGCTTGAGGACAAACAATCTTCGGAAGGGCATTCTGTAATGTCCTCTTTTGGAAATGAGATTATAATAATAAATAATAATAATAGTAATAAATAAATAAATATATATAAAATATAAAATTAAAATTTAATTTAATCAAAAGTCAAGGGGCATGTGAAGAATCATGACTATTGAAGGAAAAAAGATATATAAGAGACACCAAACAAGGAGAATGAGAACCATGTGAAGAATACATCTTTTATTATCTGATTATTACTCCTTTGGAGCAGGGAACTGCAGTTCATTTAACCTGAGGACGAAACCTCTAATGGAAAAATTAAATGATGAAAACCCTTTTATTTTCCTTGCTGAGTTTGTGGACGAAAATCCGTGACTGAGGCAGATTAAGAAATTATTTGCCAAGGCCATTAAACTGCTGTAGACTTGAAGAAAATTGACAATGCTACAGAAAATAATACCTGATATAAGTCTGGGCAGATTCCTGAGTATCCGAAATGACAGTTATTATTAAATCAACAAGTTAAAAATCAGGAATTCTTATTAATCATGAATTGTGCAAGTTTATATTCTTTGTGTTAGGGCTTGGAACTAAAAGAATTAAATAGAGGACATTACACTGCAGCATTCCAATTAGGGGATTATGAAATTTAGTGCAAAGTTTGACATCCTTCTCTGGGTATTAAGGACCCAAAAGACTTCATTTGAATAATCAATCATTTTTACTCCCAAAAACCTTTATTGACATTGTTTTGAACCTCGTTTTCAAGCAATCAGATTTGAGGATGAAAATCCTTGGATTTGCCGTAGATCAAAGGATGAAAAGTGAAAACCCTTCGGTTTTGAGAATTGGAGGAGAAAACTCCATTTGGTTTTGCATGATAATTTCATCTCTAGATTGTGAATGCCCTTCATGAGTTGTAAGTTCCAGCTATCACAAGTTTGTGTAATTGATGGTTGTTTGTTTGAGTTTTCAATATAGTATTTTCAGCTTGTGATGTTTTATTGTACCAGTGTATGGTAATGTGTTTTAATAACCGTTTACTATAAGGAAAGTTTCTGGAATATATTCCCCCTTGTTGGGTTCATTTGTAATCTAGGTTTTGAATGTAAATGTTTTTGATTAAATAAGATGGGAAAGGCCCCAAAACCTTATATATCACCCGAAGAAAACCAACAGTGGAAAGATAACAAAATAGAAAAGACAACAAAAAGCCCTGATAGAACTATTGGGCCAGACTTAAACAAAAGACAGACTCCTGCAGAATAATACAACACACAAAACAACAACATGAATATCACCCAGACCTAAACAGAGAGGTCAACCTTTATAATTCTGGACTAGGGAGTCGCAGTCCTTAATTTTCTTTTTTAAGGTCTTGTCCCAGTTGGCAGCACCAGTGGTGAGCTGATCCTCTTTCCTTTTAAGCTTCTTTTTAGAGGAAAGGAGTTCTTCTTCCTTAGTATGCTTGCGTTTTGTTGAGTTCAGTCTAGACAGTAAACACACAGGAGACAGCCCTCCTCATCATGTTGTCAGTGAATTGCACCATTTGAATCATGGCTTTCTCCATGTTCATGAGCTTGTTCTGGTAAGTGTTCATGATAGTATACAGATTGTTCCACTTTTCAATACAACTGTCACAAATGTGATTTTTAGCAAGTATTTCCTCAAGCTTGTCCAGCCTATTATGTAGACTATTTAAAGTTTCATTATCCTTGGGAAGGGCCTCCCTATCCTAGAATTTTCCACCGTCAATATTATCTTCCACCATCTCCTCACAATTTCTGTCCTCTTCATTATCCCCTTCAGTAATGTTATCAGTAGAGGCGCTATTTTTAGAGGTAAACATATCTTCCCAACAAGGCTCAGAACCTTCATCCTCACCAGTCACTCTCCTTGGAAGGTGAATCATATAAAACATCATGAACAGGCTCAGTGGTAGTATCAACATCCTTGTCTTTATAACTTTTCTCCTTAACAACAGCAGCAGCTAATAATTTGGCTAACTGGGCAGATTGCTTCTCGCACTTACCAGCATGAACATGAACTTATTCAAACATGTCACGATCCTTTGGAACAAAGGGTTCAAACTCAGCACAGATATCCAACTCAGCTTCTCCAGATTTAATCTTCACATTTCTATTTGCTGTATTAGAAGGAGAAACAGGCCCACCTTTGGGCTTTTTGAGTAACAGAAGAATCTGTTCTGGACCCGACCCAAAAACTAGGTTTTTATAAGATCTGGGTAAAGTATTCAAATCTGAACACTATTAGCAGAGGGTTCGAATAATAGTTGCATTAATATTTTGTCGGGTACATGACATAAGCCGAAACTGTTAGTACATATTGATGCTTGAATTTGCAGGAATTTTTGCTCTCGGCTCGTGTTTGCTGTCTTTGGCTTTGCATTTGGCATTTTCAGACTCTCCAAACTTCATACAGGTTTCTATGGGCATAAATTTCTCGTTGGTTTTACAATTTAAAATAAAGAGCAAGCAAAGGCAGTAAGTGGCAACAATGAATGATAAATGGGCCATCTGAGAAAGTCTATATCTGTGTACTAAGAGCTTTCTGTGCTGTGCCTATTGGAGGAGCAATGTCTTTCATGCATAACTTTTAACAATCTAGAACGATATATGTGGTATGTAGTTTATCGTTGCAAGGTATTAGGCACATATTTAAGCAGTTGGATAAATTTTATGGTACCTAATTTTTGTTAGGTGGTCATAGTATTTTGATTGTAATGTTCCATTGTTTTCGGATATGTAAATTGAGGATTCTATAGGGGTCCTCATCTCCTTAAAATAAAAGCATAAGTAGAATAGGGGCCGTTGAAACTAGGATAAGGCCAAAGGCATAAATGAACAATGATAGATAAAACTGTCAAGTCTGCAAGCTTGGCCTAAGGCAAAAACCGCAAACAAGATGACAGTCCGATCATATCCCTAAACATAGCTGCTATGGAAAGAACAGAATAAAGAAACCAAGTCAATAGAGTGGCATGGGTCATTATTTGCTTCCTCCTTAGTTGCCACCTGTACTCCTGGCTCATGAAAATTATGCTTAGCAGGACGAGAGATGACACTTTTTCAAAATAGCTGGCAAGGTGTAAAGACTTGAGATTTCAAAACAACTTTCCTTTAAAATGACATGCAGGATATCCATGTACAGGGCCAAATCAGCATGCTTTTTAAAAAGAGAATGATAAGTTTTTTAGAGCTCAGCAAACTCTAATTCTAAGAATAAATGATCAGGGGCTGTGTCAACCTTGAGCAATCCTTGCTCAGAACTGTTGCAAAACTGGACATTGTTTTCGTTGGGCAGAACTTACCAAGGATCCATTCCTTTGTTTCAGAGTTTGATGACCTGGCACCTAGCTTATTGATATAATCCTTTGAAATGGAGTTTGTGTTCAAAGTACTTCTTTATTACACAACCTATCCTCCCCCAAAATCTCCTTGACAAATTTTAATGTTTACAACATTGGGGATGTGAAAATTCTATGAAGGCTCGATCAGAGACAATGACAGTACGTGAGAATCCCTCAAAGGAACTCTGCCATTCATGTAGCAGACTGCTGATAAAGCACAGAAACAACTTGCAAAAAATCCTGAACATAACACAAAATGGGAATGAAAATGGAGATGCTACTGTTTAGCAGCTAATTGCTTGCTTAATAAAAATGGAGATGCTACTGTTTAGCAGCTCATTGCACGCTTAAAGGCCAACTGACTTGTATGAAACATTATGAAGTCATGCAGGAGGTATCTACTTGAGATTTCAGAACCGCCTTCCTTCAAAATGATATGCAGGTTATCCATGTACAGGGCCAAATCAGCATTTTAAAAAGACAATAAGTTCTTTGGAGCTCAGCAAACTATATTTCCAACAAGAAATAATCAAGGGCTGCCTCAACCTTGAGTAATCCTCCCTCAGAACTGTTGTAAAACAGGACATTGTTTTGTTGGGCAGAGTTTGACTGAGGATCGATTCCTTTGTTTCAGAGTCTGAGGACCTGGTGTTTAGCTTATTTATATAATCCTTCAAATTGGTGGCTGCAGTTCAAAGTTCAAATCTCCTTGACAATTTTTAATGCTGCAACATTAGGTATGCAGAAAATTCTACAAAGACGCAGTCAGAGACAATGGCACTATAGGGAGAATCGCTTGAAGGAACTCTGCCAATCATGTTAGAAGATTTCTGATGAAGCACAGAACAGCTTGCAAAAAATTCTGAACAAAGCACAATGGGAATGAAATTGGAGATACTGCCATTTAGCAGCTAATTGCACGTGTAAATGCCAACTGACTTGCATGAAACATTATGACACAAAGTTGGCAAATTGGGTATGGATACGGGTACATGGGTACAATACACTGGTACAACTTTTACTTTTTTTTTTTTGGTGGAGGGGGTGGGGGGAGGGTTGGTTATGTCTGTACAAAAAATAAAATAATATGGGTCATCATCAAGACCAAGATCATCATCAACATTAATATTGGATGATGGAACCCCATTGCCACTTGCACTGAACGTATGCTGGCTACTTGACTCCTCAAAAATTGAACATTGTGCAACAAAAGAAAGATTCAGGTCAGTTCGCTCCGGTTTTACATCCCACAACTTTGTTGCTCCTTCCTTGTACTCATCATCTTTGTGAGTAAGAAGACACAAGTTGGAATGAACAAAAACTAGCTCCTTCGCTTTGCTTGATGCCATTCGATTGCGTTTCATTGAGTGGATCAAGGATCATGTACTCCAATTCCATTCAGTTGGAGAAGAACTAGCAACCTATTGAAGCAAATAGAGCTCTCATTAGAGTTGTTGAATTAAGTATTTTGTAAATCAAGCTTCAAATTTGAAAGTGACACATTTTAAATGATAATCATAAAACCAAATTTAAAGTGGTAATTCAAAAGTTGTGATAAAATTTTTATTGCAAGAACTTGGAGGTGTGGCAACTTGTGGCCATTGAGGTACCACCAAGAGTGAGCATCCTTCCCATATTTGTCACGAAGAGAAGAAACACTTATACCACGAGAGGTAACAAAATCAACAAATTCATTTGTGACTGCATCTTCCATATCAGGATCAAGGAAGAGTTTAGTAAGGGCTTTCCTAAACTGTTTGCTGACTTATTTATCACGGTATGGTGACACTCTTGTTGGCATAGCAAGGATCTCTTCATTGTAACATTTGGGAGTCAAAGCAAAGGCAAGGAAATGGATTGGGGTGGTCATTTTGTTCCCACTACTCAACACAAATTGATTGCACCTCTTTGAAGAAGGTTTCTTCAAGTTCTTGCTCTTTTGCATTTATGATGGATTTCATCTTGTCAAGCATTAAGTCAACGCCATCATAAACCTCACAAGCATGGCTTATCCATGTCAGTAAAGCGTATCATACTCATGATGGGCTTGGTGAAACTAAGAAGATATTCTACCTGATCCCACCAAGAGTCATCTAGAGTCTTTTGCTTATATTTTCTACCCTCTCAATGTTTGATTGCCTCCATATAGACCATGATTGGCTAATGACCAAACCAAAAAGCACCTCTCACACCTTCACAAATCGTCTCAAGATGATTGTGTTGGATGCAGATCTAGTCTTAGGTACCTATTAAAAAATAACAATTAAATAATTTAAAACAATGAAAATTGTATATATTTTTAAAATAAAGTACAAAAGTAAAACAAAATCAAAACATTGCATAGTTTGAAATTTGAGTTACCTTCAGTAGCTCTAGTTGTGAGAATGATCCAAAAATAGCTTGTAACATGTGGTGATTTGTTATGAACATGTGGATTTCTTCAACTTCAGCATAGTCTTGTTTGATCCAATCTATTTTTGTACCCAACTTTTGTAGCATGAGACCGAGTGAATGCACGACACAAGGTGACCAAAATATATGTGAGAATCGTGTCTCAACTAACATACCAAAACCTCTACAATTCTTCCTATTGTTCGTTATAACTTGGAGAACATTTTGAGGACCTGTTGACGTGGTTTTTGTGACCATACCAAACAGCAGAACAAAATAGTCCGAAGGCTATTCCATTCTCTCTTGATCAAAGTATTCCGTGCGCTAAGATTGCGAGAAAGTTCGCACGTTCAACTCCAAGGTTCCTTTAATGCGAATAGACCCAGTTCGGTTGATGTGTATTTGCTGTATTCTTACGAGGGGACTTACACAGTTGTTCAGACTTCTTGCAGTTAGCAGTTGGTATGATTTTGAAGGGGATTTTGTGCGTATGGTTTGGCAATATAGCTTATTCTCCTAAAACTAATCAGAAATGTACGGAAAGTAAAGGGTTTAAGGCCTAAGAAATTTATATTCTATTCTAAATGCAGGATATGTGGAGCTTCGTTTCAATAGACTTCAACCGGATTTCACCTAGCCTCACGTCGGACAGCCTCAGCAAAATCGGTGCAATCTTCAAGGGAAATAGCAAAAGATGTTCAAATTATGACTTAACATGCATACACCATCACAACGACGCATATAAGCATATAAACCACAACCGAAGTTAAACTCAAGATAATGTCCAGTTGACCACGCAAGGCAGACTTATCATCAACAAGCCGCTAGTGGTATGGAATAAAGCGAAGCTATCTCAATAAAACACCACACACCAAAGTAAGCTACTTGCATGAATTTAAGCTACTTGGATACGAAAGGAAGAAGAGACCTTGCTAGCAATTCATGACAAGACGAATTCCATCATCAATGAAAAGATCTATTATCATGAAAAGTGTTACACAACAATCTCCCAAAAGTTTTCAAAGGGAAAACTTTCTTTCTTCTCCAAATTATGCAAAAATGCTCTACAATGCTACACTATCTAGCTCTAATGCTAATGCTCTCTCAATGTCTACTATTCCAATGTCTAATCTAATGAATTACAAATGAGGGGGACTCCCCCTTTATATAGCTAGCCAAGTCCCAAAAGATGGCTAGGGTTACAATCAATAGAGTGGCCAGAATCGTGCCACCTCAGCCCTAACCCTAAAAACTGCCAGAATAGGGAGTGGTACATTAAATGAATCAAAGATTCCCACTCACTCCCAAAAATAGCAAATGCAATAAATGCTCCATATTTAGTCTTCTAGAAGATCCTCGTCCAGTAGTGTGTTCCCATTGGCCTTCTCTCTGACTGCCAACTCAACAAATCTGCCAAGCGGCCTCAACCTCATGAACTGAAATAGGTGGAACACAATCTAACTGAAACTCTAACACCGTGACTGAATGCTCGTGCCTTGTACAAGATTTCTCCAAGCAGCTAAGGAGTCCTGCGTGTTCTGGATCAAAGTGGAGAATGTAGCAGTATTCTCGAAATCATCCTGTACAAAGGTCTTAACATCTGCAAAGAAAGGAACCAACAAACCCCTCAAATTATCAAAATTAACTTCATCTGGATTCAGCCGCCTAGCAAATATGGCCTCAAAGGTGTTCTAAACTCCATCTATAATGTTGGCCATAGCCTTGTATCTGGCTGAATCCGCTGTGCACATGAAGAAGCCCACATACATGATAGCCGAAGAATACCACCGGAGAAATCATAGCAGTCATTAGCACGAATGACACCTCCATCAATCTTAGCTGCAATGGCACATGCCTCAATACCTCAAGTGACTGGATCACTTGCCTACGATAGATAGGAGGCATCGCCCAGCATGATCACCGCATCTATCGTGCCCAAAATACTAGAGGCTTTCTTTGAAAGCGGAAACAAGGTCCTATAAATTTCTCTGTCTCGGCCACGAACTCCGTGACACATTGTCACCTTCTGTGCCATCCTCCCCAACTCTACTAAGCCGCTGGTCGACTCTCTGAATATACGCGGGCTCTTGGTATCCACTTCGAGCGAGACAAGCTGTTGAACATATCCAATCAAAATATGTTCTCGTTTCAACTATACTTCCTTTCTTGGAACAACCTATCCTTGAGGGCGAGGAAGGAGTTATCACACTCCTCAACAGTCTGAGCACCAGTAGGGCGTCCCAAATCCAAAGTGGTGACCACATAATTTTCAGGAACTGCTTCATTCCGGTCACACTCAACTCGTGGGACAGCTACGTGAAGAGTACGAGAGCCATCCTCATCAGTGGAAATCTTCGAAAACTTTCTTGCCTTCTTCTTCGGTGGAGGAGCACTGATCCGGTTCAAGTCTTCCATTTCAACGGCGGATCGTTTCTCCATAAGACTTCTTCTCATTCCATCATAAGCCAATCAGACTTTCTCATACATATATATCAGTGCGCTTTGCTCACATGCCTCGACTTCTCTAGCCTGTTCAACTTCTTCTTCATTCTGGCGAGGCTCATCGTCCTCAAGTGGCTGAGTATCACTTGACACTATATCATCATCATCATCATCGTTCATGGCCTCCTCCTCTAATACTGGGCGAGGTCAGTGTGGTCCCTCATCAAGCGGTCAGTCCTATAGTACATTAACTCTGTGTCGACTCTCGTGGAGGCTGAATGTCATCACCAGCCCTAAGTGCACGATTCCACCGCAATCCTCGATCGGCAAATAGGACCTCCTGTATACTTGGAGAGCGTGTCTCCAAGGGTGTTGCCACTGTGACTCGCGGAGGCTCTTTTACTGGACTCTGGACCTCTTGTGATTTCTTTCTTCCTGTGGTGGGCGTCCTGTGATCTCCCATCATATTGTAAGTCAAGGCAATTGACCTACTCTTCAATCTGTTTACTCTCCTGTCAACCCATGCCCTGGTGAATGTCATAACTGGGATAGAAAGAGTATCCAAATCTGCAACCTCGGGCTCTGACCAATCTATAGGTGGAAGTGGAGTATCTCGAACTGCTGCATAATCCGGAACAACATCCATATCCTCGTTCACCTGGTCCGGAACTGGCAAACCTCACACTCCCTGATCAGAGTAATCGGCAACCTAGAGAACATTCTCTTCCTCACTTCAATTTCATCAACTGCATCAGCCCAATAATCCTCAATGGTGGCCTTATGCTTAAACTCCTCTGACAACACCCACTTGATGTTATGATGCGGGTCATAGTGTTGTCTACTTGTATGATATGAGAAGTGATAAAACTGAAGCTCACTTTCAGCTTCTCTAGCTGCCTGTATCGAAGGACATACCTCATCCGAGTTGCCCATAACAATTGGAAATTCTATCCCTCCTTTCTTTTTCTTCTTTTGAATTTTGTCAAAGGCTAGCAACTGTCTAGATATCTCTAGCATTATTATTCTATCTGTCGGGTACTTAGGCACCTATATGGGTATGAAGAAAATCCTTGCAGCCTAATGTATGAAAATCTCGGAAATTGTATAAACCAACACCCATACCTTTCAATTAGCTCTTGGGCATCTCTAGAGATTCTGTGGTGTAACCGCTCCTGAAGCCCGCCTAAATTACCATAGTGAATGAATCGTTGACACGTTTGTAGTAGGTTGTGCTCGAAAGGTGCAACTGTGTACACGCCTCATGGATTTTGAACTGGTGGGAGCCACAACCGACGGGTTCCTTGTAAGAAATCCCTCTGTACCTCGTCATTCGTGCCAACATATAAATAAGGTAGGAGCTCATGTAAAACATTTTAGTCCTCCTCAAGCTCAGGAGCTGCTCATGTATATTATCGCTGATCATCTCAGCCCAATTGACATAATCCTTGCCCTCTAGCACCAGGTTGATGTAATAAAACATCCAAGGCTCAAAAATGTAGGACTGTGGGCAACCACCAACCCTGCTCAGCATCATGATAAGATCACAGTACTCTTGTTTCAGGCCCTCTGCTATGATCTGTTTTGGCAACTTCGCACGAGATGGCTTAGGAGTGCTCATCCAGTGGGTGTTAATTGTATCCATGCATCTCTCGAAAGCAGAAGCGTACATCCGCTCCGCTCGCTCCCTGTATTTGTAAATCATATTTCTGTGCACCAGGATCCCAAAAGCTTCACCAATGGCCGCCGGAGTGAGATTGGCAAGCACTTGGCCATTTGGTGACATGATCGACCGGTGTTCCTTCTCGTAGCAGTTGGCGCACTCCATTATCAGCTCCGAACACTGAATGGCTGGCGGAAAACCAGTAGCTGCATATAGCCCACTTCGGACGATGTTGTGCGAAGTGACTGAAGCCCGATGACTTCCAATTCCAAACAGCCTGTTCTTGAAGGTCTCCAGGTTGACAGAGCCCAGGTTAGTGTCTGTCAACTTGCCCAGCTTTGAAATGAACTTTGATTCTGGCATGAACGTCTTGCTGAGCTTCTTGATCACAGCTTGTCTTGAGGCACCATTGTCCTTTCCGGTTGTCCTCGCTTCAGCCATCTCAGCTTCTTCTCTTGGATATATTCGAATTCCAACACTTAGAACAGATTTCTAAGTAGACTTTGATGATTTCACCTCATTATCCTCAATCAGCAATTTGAACTTCTTAACTTTGCACTTCACACCAGCAATCAGCAATCTCACACTTCGAAAACTTTCAGCAACTTACTTCACTTCAAGGCGTCCTCTTTAACTGGCAACTAAGCTTCAGCAACAAACTAAACTGGCAAAGTCGTACCTTTCAAGCTTTCAGCAAACTTCCTTAACCAGCAAGGGCGTCCTCTTTTACTAAAGCAAATACTTCTCAGCAACTCAAGGCGTACCTCCTTTAACTGCAAATTTGATCAACCTTCAAGTGCGCCCCTTCAGCAAACTCAATTCCTCAGCAAAATTCGAATTCCTTCAAGCTCTCTAGCAACTTAAGGCGTCCCTTTTTAACTCAGCAACATTCAGATTTCAAACTCTTCAAGCAACAGTTCACTGCAACACTTCACTCTCAGAGCAAGTTCGCCTTCTTCAGCTGTGAAAACAAGTGAAAAACTTCTCCATTTTATAGCTAGAATTGGAATTCTAGAAGAAGTTAATTTTAGCCAGTGCCATTAAACTCCACTACTCCACTTCAAGAATTCAAATTTTCCCTCTCTGGTGTTTTTGACACTTGTCTCCAGTCGTCGGGAATATTATTCTTCTAGAAACTTGACTTTGACTGGCATCCTTGAATTTGTTTTCGAAAATTTAATTTAATTTCATCATTTTTTTACTCACCAGGCGGAGCTCTATTACTGGAATTTGAACTTTAACTCTCTTCTGCTCTGGAAAATTCATCTTCGAAGAATTTAAACAAACTTATCTAGGCAACTCCCTTCAGATTCATCGTTCGAAGAAAATTCACTTTGAAAACACATTTTATTCATTTTTTCCTTAGAAGATTTAAAATTCTCCCTTAGGAAAATTCACAATTTGAGTACTGATTAAATTCTTCACTGAAAAAGTGTCGACGAAGTGCGGAAGACTTGGAAATCCATCATTCATCACGAACGTCCAGTACCCAGAAGAAAATTTTTGTCAGAATGTCTCGAATTCATGGGTACCCAACGAACGGGTTCATTTAATTTTTTTGAATTTCGAACCTTAGAAAAATATTATTTTCATCATTTTAAATTCATTCTTCGCCTGTGATCACTCTGCGTTGCTCCAAACTGAAGAACTTGAATTCATCTGTGCAATATCATTGACTTCATTACTGAGAAAAGTGGCCCGTGCTCCACGGACAACTTCACCACCCTGAGGCTCTAGGCGTATTTTCTAAGAAAGAAAATAATTTGCCTTAGAAAATATTTTAATCATTTTGCATTCTGAGAACTTGCCTTAGAAAATATTTCGTTTGCCTGCCAGCGAGAGAAGTATCATCATCTTCATTTAGAAATTTTTTTTGCCAAGCACACTTTTATTTCCTACTTCTCTTGCATTTCACACTTTGAAGTTCAAGCTCTTTTGGCAAATTCTCCCATACTTAGAAAATATTTTATTATTTTTTACTTGAGGCGCCTAGCACTTAAGGAAAAATCATGCCTTAGAATATTTTCTAACATTCACCACTTCCAACGTCTTAGGAAGTTTTCCAACACCTTGCACTTATCATTTCACCCTCAACACTTCACTTTAGGCGCATATTACATCTCATGAAGGATAAACACTTTTAACGCCTAGCAAAAATCTTCACCCCTCACAAGCCTTTGAAAAAATAAAATTCCCTAGCATCTTATAGCTTTAGGCGCCTAGCACACAAATGAGGGAAAATCACGCCACACATACCTTCACCAACTCACACATCCTTGAAAAATTCTCTAACACCTTGAGCGCCTAACATTTACCACCTTTCACCATGCTTTGGTAATATTCTCATCCCATCTACCACCTTTAATCACTTTTCACATCCAAACATGGGCGCATTTCTATGTAGGAGAAGGATGACCTTTCAACTTCCCGTTTTTGTCTTCATATGAGCTCACTTGGGCGCATTTAGGAGGGTGAGGAGGACAAGTTTGCAAGCTGGGCGCATTTTGCATGTGATGAAGGATGAAAAACGTTGACTTGTTGACTCCTTGCAACCTTGGGCGCATTTCACCCTTGCTGGTGGATGAACTCTCTCCAACGTCCTTGGGTGACTCTTCACCTTCCAAATTTTGTCCTCACATGGCCCAGTTTGGGCGCATTTTGCCTAGGGGGAAGGATGAAAAGCTTTGACCTTGTTGACTTTTCTTGCTTTGGGCGCATTTTAATGCCTGAGAAGGATAAACTTCAAGCTGGGCGCATTTGAAGGGGTGAGGAGGATTTCTCATACTTAGAAAAATTTTCAACTTTTCTGAACTTTCATTTTGGGCGCATTTCCTCATACCTGTAGGACGAACAATGTTGACTTTCTTTGACTTTTGGTGCTTTGGGCGCATTTTGCCCTGTGTGAAGGATGAACTCACACTTAGAAATTTTTATGCCTCTTCATCAATCTGGGCGCATTTTGCCAGGCCTGCTGGACGAAATTCTAGACTTAGACAAATTTTCATCATCTTTCGCCAGCTTACATGCCCTGCTATTTATAGTAAGTTCTCTGAATTTGCGTCTCTGAAGCTCAGATCAACTTGAAATTTTAAACATAGCTTCTTCATAACCTTATCAACCTGTCGGCACTGCCTCTTCCAGTCACCCTGCTATTTTTAGCATGTTTCTGAAGGTGGCTTACTATAAATAGTAAGCTCATGTTTCTGATAGCTCCCATGCTCCTATTGAGTTGAAATTTTGATGAGGCGCTCCTCACCACGTGACTTGCTGGCTGACACTGACGCATGCAACTGATTTACTATTTTTAGCCTGTTTCCAAATTGACTTACTATAAATAGTAAGTGCTCCGTTTGACTCGAAATTTCACCAGCAGACAGCCTGAAGGATGCTGATCGCGGTGGTTTACACCGGTTTTTGAAAATTTTGACTTTTGATGCCTATTTTTAGGCTCCGAAGCTGGAAACCCTAATTCGCTTTGCATGCTTCCCAAATGAACTCTGTTTGCCTTCGTTTCTGCGGCACTGCGATCGGCTCGTGATTCTGAACTGCTGGGAGGCGGCTGCCGGGACACACCTGCTAAAAATAGCAAGTTCCTTACTGAGTGAGAATCTCCATTTGCATGTCATACCATCGCGAAGCTCTCGAAAAACCCATCAGGAATCACCCGACATGCAAAAGAAACCTCGACATGCAAACCCTAAAAATAGCCTCGGAAGGTTGAATCCTGAAAGTGGTCATTTCGACTTGCATGTTACATCATCGCGAAGGTCTCGGAAAACCCAGAAGGAATATGCCAACATGCAAAGAAAATCTCTGCATCTGCACCCTGAAATTCGTGCCGGAAGCTAGACTGCTAAAAATAGTAAGTTGTCCGTTTTCGCTCAAATTTTGCATGCGAGCAGTCTGATGTGCTCTGAATGCTGTGTGACTGTCGGAATCTTGAAAATGCTGACGAACTGCCCTGAATTTCACACTTACTAAAAATAGTAAGTACCTCAGAATTTGATGAAAACTGGCTGAAAGCCTGCTGGATGTCTGCTGACAACAACGTTAAGTTCAATTTTCAATTTACTCACTTTACTTGACCCTAAATTGACCAGAAACGACGAAACCCTAATTTTAGACTTGGCCAATATTTTCGCGTTTAAGCTCAATGACGGACACAACCCCCCGAAAGACGGACACCAGAAAAGAGGCAGTGCGAGAGAGAGAGAAGAAAACCCAAGCCAAAAGACCGGAACAGAGCAAAAATTAGGGGGTCCCCATCTTGAATGGGGCGATGTGTGAAAAGGTCACAACAGGACCCACTTCATTAATGCATTGTATAAGGATGTCAACAAAAAATTGTGCATCTTTCACCCACCCCTCACAATGCACAGCTTTTAGAAACATTGCCCCTTTAGGGCATGCCACAATCACATTATTTAATGGTTTTTTTTTGCATCCTTCCATCCATTGGAAATAATAGACACTTGTTTCTTTCCATGAGGCCTTGATGGGAGATAATGAAGCTTTTCTATGTTTGACCTCCCTTGACAATAAAGTGCTACACACCTTCTCATAACTTGGGCTTGTGTACCCCTTTGGAGCTTCATTTATTTTTCTTACCATGTCTTGCCAATAGGGTGATTGAACAACATTGAAAGACAAACCATTTGCATAGAGGCATCTTGCAATAGTTTGGTCAGTAATATCTTGGGCATCATTATCAAATGCTCTCTCCAATCGATGCTCTCTTCGAAATAGTAGCCTCATTTTCATTTCTACTCAAAAAAGGATGGCTTTCTACTACAATATTAGGGTCAATACTATGTGTGTGAGATGAAGAAGTAGGTGGCCTTCGTGTAAGATGCTACCCTAATCTGAGAACAATTTTTTTCGATTTCACCACTTTTTGTTGTACTTGACATTTTGTCAAGCAATTTGTTCTATTGATGTTCTGAGCTTATTCCCAAAGTTTCCAAAGTGAGTTGATATTGTTTAATGCATTACAAATATTGTGTACACATCGGAAAATCATATTCAAGATTTCAACAGCTCACTAAATATGGACGTAAACACAACACTAACAACAGTGATATATTTATGAAATGCCAATACAAAATATTTGATTTAAGGAATTACATAATTTGCCGAAATGATCCTTAAAAAATGACAGCTATATTATCTGACCTGGAACATATCACCCAACACCCTTGCTTATCTTAATTTGCACAACCTACATACAATTTGGTTATCCAGCTTCAATAAGACTTGCTGCTGCTTCAATATGCTAAACTGAGGCAATGAATCTCCTTGGACTACCACGTCACCAGCAGGGGGTCCCACCTTACTTATTTCCAACTTCGAAACCTCTAAAGCACAGTTATCACCTCATTCTGATTAAATTACATAGATTCTCCCACATCACTTATTAAAATGGTGGCTCTAAATATAATCAGCGATAGCTAGAAAGTTCAAGACGACCTAGGTAAAGTGTGTTATCAACAGGCCTTCCCAAATTTAATATATTATCAATAGACTTTGCAATGCCCACGTCATACCAAATACTCCTGGTGTCCTTCCAAAGTTCAGTCCTCTTTTAATTAAGTGTCGCCACCCAAGTCTCAACGATCTCAATTGCCAGGTATAAGCGGCTGTAAGGAACACGATGACCTTTATTTGGATCCAACGTTTGTCTCCCTTCCTAATATACTTGTCCGTGCGACTCCTTATCTTGCCTCTTCTTATAAACTGCTCCCGATTATTTTTAATGACCGTGGCCTCAAAGTTTGTATTAAAGGCGTCTATTCTTATTTGACTCCATCCAATACTTTCTCGTCTGAACTCCTTTGTCAGCAAATTCTCACATAAGCTGCTCCCGATTCAATTCCGCCTCCTAGTAAAGCCATGAAATGCCTCCTTTAACTATAATGACCAATCTTGATGCTAGAGGACAAACATCCCATAAAGGAGCTATGCGACTAATTAAATTCTTTCTTTTCCCTTGTTACTACCTAGAGACATTAAGGAATGACAGTCGACTCAATTCAAAGATGGCATGAATATTATACACAACGATATAATATGAGGACATGTGACTTTAAGGAAATTGGCAAATATATGATTTTTTTCAATTATACACGACAACCAATGTTTTATTCAAAATTGTCTCAATTTCCAAAATCCTGACTAGCTATATTAACTTTGCAATGTTTTGAAATGAAACGGCTTTCAAGAATTACCATACACTGCTTCTAATCTTCCACGTTTTCTCAAATATTGCTTTGGCTAGAGAAACAATCTTCTATGGCCTGAATGATATCGGTTCCTGAAGGAAGAGTCGATGCCTTGTTCATTAATCTGACCCTTAATCTGCACTTCAAATCATTCAAAACTGATGGCGCTATAACCTGTTGGATCCTTCGACTGGTTTCCAATTAACCCGACTCTTATTATGTTCATCGTCCCTCTTCAAATAATGTAGCTGGCCCGATTCTAAGATTGTTCCCGTGAATTCTTTTCAGGATGCTAATTCAAATATTATCGACGCTGGAGGAGTTTAGTCTTTCACCATTTGAATAGTAATGACTGCCAAGTTACTTTGAATTTTAATTCGAAGCACTCTCATTATGTTTGCACATAAATAATTTGCCTAGTCAATAAATTGCAATGCTCAAAATACAAAGAATATGCCTTCTCATTCACTAGATTCAAGCAAATATTATGGGGTGTGTAATAGCTGAAGATATAGATAATCTCATATAACAGTATTGCCCACCTCAAATTGCAAAGAACTGGAGCCTCTAGAAACTCAAATTTCAGGAAACTCAACCAAACTTTGAAAATTTGTCTTCTTTGAAAACTTCACAATTTTTTCACATAACTTCAACAGTAATTTCCAACTGCAAAACCTGAGTGATTTTGCTAGTACAAGAATTGGTTTTTCGTCCAATTCTTAGAACATGAGGGTTTTCGTTCTCAAGTTACAAGAAACCAATTCTCCAAAGCCAAAATCAACCAAAACATTTTCTAACGAGCTCTCCTCAATTCTTTTATTACCTCTGCCATGACCCTTGGCTTTCTGCTAGCCGAACTCTTCAGTTTTCTTTTCTCTCTCTCTTTTTTTTTTAATTGTGACTTATTTTTAAATCTGCATTTAATAATTCACTTTAAATATAATATTATTTAATTAATAATATTTCCTTTTGAATTAACATTTGAAGGAAAATATTAAACAATTAAAATAATATTATATTTGTCCATGTAATAAAAAACGGGACATTACACTTCGTAAGCGCCTTCTTGTACTCAATGGATGCCCCATTCAATTTTCAACCCTTGCATCTGCTTCCTTTTGCTCCTTAATATATTTTTCTATTTTAGGTGGTATAGTTATATCATTTTGTGACAAGATCTCATTCTGTTTCTAGGGATTTGCACACAAATGCCTTTTCACTTGACTATATGATGTAGTATACCACTTATCACCCCTAGGACATATCCAAACAAAAGTCCCCTCACCTGGAATTTGCTCTACCATTTATACATGCCTCCATAGCTTTGAAGCTAGGTCAATGTTGAATGAGGGTTTGACGACATAATCTGAACTAGCTGCCATGGTATTTAGAAACAATTTCTCTATGTGCAACAAGCTCTAGAATTTGTTAAGAGAAGTTTGAACAAATTAAGTAATTAAATAATAAACTTATGATTTATATAATCTACATAACATCTAAAATCTAAACGTTATATATTTTATTTTTAGTCTTGATATTTAAATATATTATTTAATACTTTTTTTTTAGACTGCAGGAATCGATGTCCCCTTATAAACTACAGTGCGCCTGTTAAACTTTTTTCACGTGACCGGTGGTGCTGGCGTGACATGCCCTCCGGTACCACGGGGTTGGGGGGAGACTAGACCTCATGACCTCTTGCCTGCAACATGATGCTTTAGCCAATTGAGCTAGGCCCCCTGCCCCATTATTTAATGAATTTATTAAAATATATAATTATAATATATTATATTTTAAAAATTATATATAAATTATAATTATATTTTAATAATGACAAATGTATATAGTATATAGTAATCTGATAATTTAATACTATAAATGAAGTTAAACTATAAATATAAAATATTTAATAAATTAATATTTATCTATTCATAATATTATTTAATTGTTGGCGTAACAACTAGCACCTCTGGAGTAAGAGTTGATACGCACAGCCTATGCACACTACGCAATGAGTGCTCTTCAAATTAGGAGGGGAAGCTCCCTCGTTGTGCTTGACAAAGTACTTGCAAGGAAATAAACTAAACTAAATCCTGTCTTTTTGTTTCAGCTGTAGAGGTACAAGGCTTTCTTGAAAAACTATATACGTTGCAGCTGAGTTGTCTCTGGTTTTGTAGAACTACTAACTACAACTAAACGTAAATTCTATCCAGTTCCCTCAAGAAAACAGAGCATGAGGAAACGGAGCAAGGTTTGACTATCGGACGATAAACGAGTTTAGATTCTCTACTTGAAGGCAAGGTGGCGCAACTATCATCTCAATCTAAACAAGCTTATTGGGCACAAAACAGATTTGAGAATTTACCATGACAATCTTATGAAACCCTATGTGGCATAACACTTGATCATAATAGAAAAGACTCGCAAAACAGATTTATCATCAAAATCTTATGAAACCCTGTGTGGCATAACACTTGATCGTAATGATAAAAGATTCACAAAACAGATTTATCTAAACTATGGGAAGATTTACCATGACAATCTTATGAAACCCTATGTGGCATAACACTTGATCAGCATAGTAAAGACTTCACAAAACGATTTTATCATCACAATCTCACGAAACCCTATGTGGCATAACGTTTAATCATAACGATAAAAGATTCACAAGACAGATTTATCTAAACTATGGAAAGAATCCACCATTACAATCTCTTGAAACCCTATGTGGCATAACAATTAATCGCAATAGCGAAGACACATGAACAAATACCAAAAGAGCAATATTGAGGGCAAGGTAGGCCATATATTTCTCTCTCAAAAAAGTTATTTACAAATGAGCAAAAGCTCTTATTTATATACATCAAGGTGTAGGTAACCCTAAAATCACCTTGAGTTCACTACGTTCTTGCAATGCATGCAAGATATGCGCCAAACCCTAATGAAGTAAACTATACAGTTAATTGGAAAGCTTCCATCAGTTAACTGAAACATCTAACCTAAAATGGACCATGTGCAAGCATGCACGTCCTTATTTAAAGCAAAGTTAACTGGCCACTACCTTCAGTTAACTGGAAACCCTAACCCTAACTCCTGTGTTGATAATTCCAAGGATGAGATAAGCATGTGTTAAGTCAGCAAGTAAACTCAAGACTGAAAGTCGAGTTAATTGCTACTCAGGACTCAACCCTCGAAATTAACTGCAGGTTCCAACTGGCAGATCACTCCATGTCAACTCGGTCTAACACTTCGACCAAGAACTCATCGATCTCTCTGTCATCTGGCACTTTGATGCTGTCCAAAACAACAGTCTGTTTCTTTAGTTCTCTGCCACTTTCTGTAATTGTGTGCACGCCATCTTTACAATCTTCAATCGCCTTTCTGAAACTGGCTGCAATCGCTGAAATATTCTCTAATTTAGGCGCCATAGGTTCACCTTCAAGGCTGTCACGAATCATTTTCTTGAACTCTGCTTGTACTTTATCCAACTCAACATACGTGCCATCTTCGAGAAGATAATGACACGGAATCTGAACAACGAAAACACTGACAAGTGCAAGTACTCCAACGACATCATCCTTGAGTGAAAACAACTTGGCAGAGATCTTCTCACACATTTCCATTCTGAGAAGGTGTTGCTCTCTCCAAGTAAAAACTGTCTTGATCCTCGACCATCTCCAAGGCATCGCATGCAACTGACAACTGAGATACCAGAACATGATCCTTCGCCAAATTCTCTGCAACTGCAATCTCAAGTGACTGAATATCCTGACGAAGCTTATGCGCATCACTCCTCAATTGATACAAATCTGCAAGAAGACGCCGACCAGCAACAACTAAACTTTCAATCCAGTTGTCCAAAAGTCTGCCATGACTGACTAACTGATCCAATTTACGTTGTTCTGCAGGTGTACTCTGAGGAAGAGCAGATACTCTATTCGGATTTCCATGAACAAGATCAGAAATGTACTGACGAAGTTGACTATTTTCAGCCTTGAGTAAGGCCTTATCTTCTCCATCCTTCGTGATGCGCTCTTCAAGATTATTAGTGACGATCTTAAGAAGAGTCACGTCTGTCTCTCTAGTGGTCCTGTCAAGATTTGCCTTAGTAAATGTAAAGTCACCAACTTCGACTTCATCTAAGCTTTTGCCCTTTGGAGGAACTGCAACTTCGATAACAATCTCTGATTCTGGAGTCTTCTCAATATGTACCTGTTTCTTGATCTTCTTGTTTGACCTTCTTTGATAAGGTTCACCAAACTCAGATAAATCAAGGTTGTACGAAGGTTCACGCCTCTGTCTCCCCAAAGACTTTTCAAGCCAACAAGACTGAACAATATTTTCAATTCGAGGAGAGACTGTCCCTGATGTATCAACCTGTGGTGGTTCAGTTGTCTCCGATCCTGCTTGAATTGGTGTCTCAGGCTCAGAATCTATATCAATAGGTTGCACGTGAGGTGAACTAGGAAGTTCAACATGAGGTTCAGCCTGAATAACTGTTTCTACTGGAACCTCAGGAATGTTCTCAACCTGTTTCTGCTTCCTCTTACCAGTAGCTCTTTTCCTCGTGTTTCCACTGAGTTTGACCCCTTCAGGAGGTATTATAATGGCCTTGACTCTGGGTCTTGCTCTAGAAGTAGAAGGCAACGAAGAGAAATCCTTTGGCGGCTCTGCTACAGGAACTGACTTTCGCGTCCGTTTGCTCTCCAAGAACAACTTGCTAGTCTTGATAACTGATCTGGAAACCTCTTCAATGGAAGTATTCTCCTTAGCATACCAATTAGGTGACCGAAGTGGCTGCCGAGCAACTTGATCTTTGACATATGAATTGAGAAGAACTTCTCCATCATCATTCGGCAGACCATCAACATCTTCTGACAGGTAATCAGAGAGCTGACCGATAGTGAGTCTACAATAGTGACGACGACGAACCTCGAATTCATCTTCACAATTAGCCCATAAGTCTTCAAGTGCTGGCTTATGTGCAATCCCTCGCTCTAACCGATTTGCATAATGACCGAGAGGATCATAGGAACGCCTCTCAGTGTAAGTCTTGAGTTTGAACCTTTCTATCTCGGTAGTCATAAACCTGGCATCTGTTGCCGCATTGCATGTGTAAATTCCCAATGTGAATGGAAAATTAGCTGCAGTCTTATGACGACTACGAAGAAAAAAATGAACATGCTGCATTTGCGTGAGGAACTCCATGAAAATGAGCTTGTCTGAAGGGTACCTCGGCAATATCAGGGGTTCTCCAACATATCCATAAACCCGGATGTATGTGAAAGTAGGGAACTGGATAAACCAATCCGCCCAAGTTTCCATTGCTGATTTGGCTTCGGCAGAAATACGAATATGCATTTCGTCATCAAGATCTCTCACTGTTCTCATAGAAAAGTGATCATTTACTGCTCGGAAGTCCTGCTCGGATTGAGAAAACTCCAATTGAGGATAATACTCATGAACACGCTGAACACCGAGAGTGCCATTAGTTTTTAGAAGCCTGTAGCTACCTTGAAATGCAACCAAGTAAACCAAATAGGATATCATATGAAACTCATGATACTTGAGAAAGTTAGTAATTTGCTGATGTAAGCAATCACTAATCAACATAGCCCAATCAAAATGCTCTGTACCATCAAGAATTCTGGTAATCGGGTAAAACATCCATGGACGGAAAGTGCTTGCATCTGATTGACCGGTAACTCGGTTGAGTAAAGTTATCAAAACAACAACTTCCTCTTTGAATTCGCCACAACCAACCTTCTTAGGCATGTTAGTCTTCTGAACTGTCAACCATTTTTGAGCAACTTTTCTCTGCGAACGTTGTTGATCAGCATCCCATATCTTCTCACAAGCTTCAAGAACCACTGTAAAATTATCTGAACGAGGAGGGATAGCAAAACATTTCTCTATGTCCTTCGGTTTGAGACTGCAAACAACTCTTCCATCTACTGATCTGATATGTCGTGAAGACGAGTCATAATGCTTAATGCAAGCAAGAACAAACTCAAGATCGAAGATAGTAACAGGAATGGATGCCGCTGCCAGGAACCCGGAACGCTCAAGATTCTTCAACGAATTGCTGCTAACACCTTCCAGACTGCTCAGATTAACCACTGGATAAACATGATTTAGGTCTGTATTTGAAGTCTTGATGAAATTATGAGTAAGAGCCGATTTGGCCTTGTAATCAATGAGTTGAACTGCATTTTGAAAATGAGGACTTTTGACTGTAAAGTCGAATATACTTGAAGAACTTTCTGAAAACCTCTGGACAAAGCTAAAAATAGCATCTGACAAAAGGAATTTTCGAAATTTTTCTGGAACATGGGTTTTGTACATAACGGAATTCTGAACAAACCCAGATAGCTGAATTCTTGAAAAAATGTGTTTCAAGCCCACATGCAAAGAGATTCTCGGAAAAAAACACAGAGCTTCAGAATGAAGGCTACGGGGCAATTTTCTCGAAAAAATCTAAGACGTGGGTTTTGCTGTATATGCTGAAATATGCGAAGCCAGATGATCAGATTCTGAATATGTGTTGAATTTCTTTGACATGTGAAGAAAGTACCTAAGGTGAGAAATAGAAGAAAGAAGACAGAAGATAGAAAGTTTTGCTTGTCTGCTTCTGAAAAATCTGCCAACCTCTTCTTTGGAACTTGATAAAACCTGCATGCAAAGTGAAAATAAGGTCTAGAAACGCCTTCCTCTGAACAATCTGAACTCGTTGCTATGAAGAACGCTGAAATCGGACACCTGTAGCACCTTTAACTTGCTGGTCGCTCAAGAAGAATATGAACTTCAGAGCTAAAGATGATGAAATAATGGACGCCATGGCTGAAATATATAGATTTTCATCTTTGAAAATTCGCACTAAGCAAGGAATCCATGAAAAGTGCGCTTGGCTTCTAATTGGACCTCATTCCAGTTAACTGAAACTCGAATATGCTAAATAAGTCATCATGCATTAGGGTTTGCCTTTCAAGTCTTCAGTTAACAACTTCATGCGGCTTTGACTTCAGTTAGCAGTCTTCATGAATTCGCCATCTTCAAACTTTGCTTTAGATTCACAAATTAGAACTAAGGCGACCCTTTTGATAAGTGAAGTTAGCAATCTTAATTGAGATGAGAAATTCGCCATATATCATGCAATAAACACTTCTAAAAATAGCGACCCTTTTCATGACTTCAGTTGGCCTTCAATGAATGCGCCAACTTCACACTTATGCTTGATTCAATTCTAAAAATAACAACCCTTTTGGAACTTCAGTTGTCATTCCTTGTAAAGGGCGTAGCTTCACTAATTTATGCTTCATCAATAAAACCTAAATATGGCGACCCTTTTGGAACTAAAGTTAACAACTTCATGTGCCATACTTCATTAAAATATGCTTCACCATTCATGCCGTCCCTTCTTGAACTTCAGTTGACACTTAATGAAGCACCATCTTCACTAAAATCTTCACAATTGCAACCAAATTCGCCATGCAGGTGAACTCCAGTTGACATTCACTGATAATCTTCAGTTAAGTGAACATGCAAGCAAGTTAACTCGACATGCAAGGTAGTTAACTGAACATGCAAACTAGTTAACTCGACATGCGAACTGAAAGATCACTCAACATGCCAATATATGAATTGAAGATGACAACCCAGAAAACGTTTAGTCTAACTGCAGTTAGAACTCCAGTTAAGGTGTCCATTCAACTCTTTCGAAAATTCAACTTTGAACTCTTAAGCGAATTCCAGACTTAGCCAAATTTCATGAAAATTTAAGCTAAAACCTCTGCCGGGACCTCTGTTCATCCTCTGACACTGATTGACTGACTTCTCCGATTGGCTGGCTGACAGGTGCATCGCAAAGCTGAGTAAAAACTGATCAAAAGGTATCTTGGGACTGCATGTCATAAAACTGACATCTGAAGGCTCAAAAATCCAAGCGCCTTTTTCAAAAGCTGCGCTTTTTCTCAGACTTAGTCAAATTTTGACTTTTGCATCTCGAACGAAGGGAAAAACAAATCCTTCATAACTTTCATTTTATCAACTTTCAGGGCTGGATCTCAGGTTTACTACGGAGCTAACCTCATTCTGCACGACAGCTGAAAAGGCACATTTCCCAAGAAAACATCATCTGAGGGGTGAAAAACAAGGGCGCCTTTTTCAAAAGTCGCTCTTTTCACTCCAGACTTAGCCATTTCTGGAAATGACAAAAATAATATAAAAAACCTTGGCTGCAAGTTGCTGAGTCATCTCATGATCTAACGAAGACAGGGAACAGAAAGCTGAACGTAACACGGACACATTTAATATCTGAAATCATCAGAAAGAAAGCATTAAATGCTTGAAAAGCTTAGGCGCCTTTCTGAAAATGTGCTCTTTTGCTTTTTCCTCCGACATTTTGACTAAGATTTGACCCTACGTTCGACCTCAGGTTCAGGCACTTCAGCAACTCAGATTCACCCACTGATGGATGCGTCGCGAAGCTCGAACAAATGTGAGACAAACATCTTGGGTGGCATTTAGCCAAAAACTTACATTTGGCACCTCAAATAGTTGGGCGCCTTTCTGAAAAGCTGCGCTTTTCTTCAGTGTTAGTCAATTCTCGCTTTCGCCTCGTTTTGCGCTGTATCTTCCATAACTTGCTCGAAACAGGTCCGTTTGACAAGCTTGATAGCTCACTGCGTAGCTGACGTGATGCCGGACAAATGTCTGCTGGAGGTGACAAACCCTAAAAACAGGATCTGGGCCCCTAAAAGATAGGGCGCCCATTTGGAAAGTTGCTTTCCTCTCCAGAGATAGAAAATTTTAATGATTTTCCTTCAAATTTTCATTTTTCTTAAAACTCTTCAATAACAGACTGATATGATACTGACACCAACTCCATATTTGAAAACCCCAAAATGACCTTCTGACATCACTTTAACAAGATTAAGACTCAATTAAGCAAAATGCCTTAGTGAAGCAAAAATTTTGGTTTTGGGTACAACATTAATAAATAATAAATTAGTAATAATACTATTTAATAATAATATTATATATAAATATTAAACTGTAAATATTAAAAGATTAAGCAAAAATAGTTTTAAAAATTAAAATATATAATGGTTAACTTTAAAAAATATTAATATTTTGGGTTTATTTAACTTTAAAAAAATCTAAACTAGGGTTTTTCTTGCGGATTGTAAGTTAAAAAAAATGGAGAAAATCCGAAAAGCCTACTTGAAATGCTTTGCTGCATTGCGTCCTTCAAAACTAATGCATCATAGATTGTAACTAGTTGATGGTAGGGAATAATGCATCATGTTTTCAATGTCTTGCGTCATGTTTTCTCTTGTTGTGTTTGGTTTGCAAAATATAACTAATAAATTTTTCATTAGGGTTTTTTGTTTTTTTTCGCCTTTTATCATGTTTGAACAAGTCAAATACCTATATTGGGCACCTGAAATCGTCATGGAATCCACTTGGAATTGCCACATTAGCATCAAAATCTATCAAGAGAACCTCCAAATATGTCGAAACTTCCCGAAGAAGCCAACTGCCATCTGAGTAACTGCTGAGAAGACCCTCTAATCATACCCTATTAGCCTACGAGGGTCGCTGATAGGCTAATCATGCTAATAACACAATGTCTAGCTAGAAGGGGACATTACAAACTCTGAATAGACTGACATTTGCATGTCTGGTGTTTTTACCAAGGTTAGCCTTAACCATCACGAAGTCCTCCATATCCACTTCATCTCTGTTTTTATGTTCAGGAGGTAAGGGAGTCTCCATGATCAACTCACCATCAAGATTCCTCTCATAATGAACTTCTTCTTTGCTTTCTTCTTAGGCGGCTCCTGATAGATGTTGTCAAGGTCATCAAAATTTACCTGATATGAAGGTCTCCTTTCCCTTCCCAAGGAGCTCTCAAGCCAAGACACGGTAGTGTCTTTACTAACTTCCTTGGGAGGTACAATTGCAATTTCTTCATCATCTTCAATATCTAGGTCAATATGGATTGGTGAAGACCCTGTTAGTGGTATAGAATCATGTGCTAAGGGCGCTTCTTCTGTCTCCTTCTGAGGTATAGGTTCTTCTAGAGAAGCTTCTGCTTCAAACGTTGATGGCTCCTGTATGACTATACCTGAGAAGTCTAGCCTCCTTATGTTTTTGGTTGACCTGCTGCCCTTCACATCATCTTGAGACTGACTTACGCCTTTCCCTTTTGATTGTGCTTTGGAAGAGGAGGGAAGTGATGATTGTACCCTTGGCGGCTTTGCTACTGGTATGGACTTCTTCCTTTTGAGAACTAGGAAGACCTTGCTATGTTCGAGGACTTACCTCATCCTTTCTTCGACTGAGAGGGATTCCTTATTAGCCCAATTGACTTGAGGAAGGGGCTGATCTTCAATTCTCTTCCGGGCATACAATGGGAGTAACACATCCTCATCATCATTTGACAATCCTTCGATATCCTCTGACAGGCAGTCTTTCATCTGGTGAAGAGTGAGCCTACAGTAACTGTGCCTCCTCACCTCAAACTCATATGTACAATTGGCCCAAAAATCTTCAAGGGCGGATATGTGAGCATAGTTTCTCTCAAGTCGAGCAGTGTAGACGCCATGAGGGTCATACAATCGTCTCTCACTGTAAGGCTTGAGACCAAGTTTGTCTAACTCATTTCCCATGGTTTTAGCATCTGCTGCTGTCTTGCATGTATAGATTCCCAGTCCCAATGAAAAATTGAGGGCGGGTTTCTTTCTATTCCTCAAGAATGCGTGGACATCATGTGCCTGCCTTAAGAACTCTATGAATACAACTTCGTCTGATGGGTACCTTGGTAGCATGAGTGGAGCACCGTAATAGCCATAGACTTTGAGATAGGTGAAAGTAGGAAACTGTATAAACCAATTTGCCCACTCTGCCATCGCTGCCTTGGCAATTGAAGAGATACGAATGTGCAATTCATTGTCCAGGTCCCGCACTGTGTACATCAGGAAAGCCTCATTCACTCTCTTGTAGTGATGCAGTGACTTCGTGAATTCTAACTGAGGGTAATAGTTGTAGATATGTTGTACGCTCAACTATCCCTCGGTGTTCAATCCTTTGAATTGACCTTGGTAGGCCTCTAGGTAGACTAGGTAGGAAACCATATGGAACTCATGAATCTGGAAATACTCTGTTATCTGCTGATGGAGGCTGTCACTGATCAAGGTGGGCCAATCATAGAACTCAGTCTTCTTCATGATATGGGGTATAGCGTAGAACATCCAAGGCTGAAACTTGGTAGCATCTTTTGATCCAGTTACCCTGTTGAGCAAGGTGATTATGATAGCAATCTCATCTTTGAACTTGCCTCGCCCGATGTTCTTAGGCAAAGTCTTATGCTTCTCCTTCATCCACCTTTGAGCAATCTTCTTGCTATATTTGTCCTTGTGCATTTCCCACATCCTCTCACATTTTCCCTTTGAGATAGTGACACTTTTAGGCCAAGGGGGAATGGAGAAACATTTCTCGATCATATCAAGTTTCAAACTGCATATCAATCTGCCATCAGCTGATTGAATCTCCCTTGTAGCCGGATTGTAATGCTTGATGCAAGCGATTACAAACTCGAGGCTCTGAACTGAGATAGGAATAGATGCTGCTGCGAGGAGTCTAGAGTGTCCCAAGTTTCTGATGGTAGTGTTGCCTGCACTCTTCAAAGCGTGTAGATCAAACACCGGCTTGATGTGATGCAAGTCCGTCTCAGTTGTTTTGATGAAATCATGGTAGAGAGCTGATTTGTTCTTGAAATCATCGAGATTGTATTCCATTCTAAAAACTTTGAAGAATGACTGTAAACTCGCCTAGGTTCAGACAAGTTTTGAATAATTTACTATTTTTAGAATGCTCATTTGGGTTTTGCTCAAAATTTTGTTGCAAGAAAATCCAAATCGTCTGTTTTTGAAAATTTTGAATTTAGACTGAAAAAGCAGCAAACCCTAATTTCTTCAATTTTTCACGAAAAAAGTTGGCAGCTGGGTTTTGTTCAGAATGCAATTAGAAATGGACCCAGTTGATTAGATTTGAAAAACACTGAGGGCTGATCGAAAAAGCTGCAAACCCTAATATTTGAAATTTGCTTGAAAAAAGTTGTGATATGGGTTTTCTTCAGAAGACTGTTTTGAGAGTACCCATATGATCAAAATTCAAATATACTGAGGATTTCACTGACATGCAAATAAAAAGCAGCTGCTGCAACTTGATGAATTTCTTGAAAATTTCTTAAGAATAATGAGATGATAAGACCTAGATGGCTGAAAATTGAAAATCTTGGCCTTCTTCTTCAAAAATTTGATCTTCTGGATGAAAAAGTATGAAAAAGCATGAAAAAGCAAGGCCTTATGCTACTGGTTTGAAAAATTTGATGAAGAATCAGCAAACTTGAGTTTTTGAATTTTGAAATATCACTTCAAATTTGCTGCTCTACTCTTCTCCTTTGAATGCCACCTCCAAAAATAATGAAAATTACATGAAAGAGAGGTGTTAAATAGACTTAGGGTTTGAAATAGGTTTGCTTTCTTTTGCTTTTATCTTCAAAACCCTAAAATCAGCTGGTTCGATGAACTTGGACATTCTCTTCCTCTTGCCATTTTGAAACTTTTGAAAATTTAAAAATTTTCACTAAGGCATTTTAAGTTGGGCTTCTTGGCTAGGGGCGCCAACTTTCTCCAGAGTTAGTTATTTTTTAGGAATTTTCAACTTTTCACAATTTTGACCCCCTACTTTGATCTCAATCTCTGGCTTCTAGATTGATTCGATGAACGAGTTGGATGATTTATCGCTTAGCCTGACTGATTTTGAGAAGATTGTTCTAGAGGTGTCTCTGGCGAAAAACTTCGTTTTGACCTTCAAATTCATGGGAGCCTCCAGGGGCGCCCATTTTGTCTAGAGTTAGCCATTTTTATGATTTTCAAGTTCTTCCTTTTCGCTTTGATCTTCTAATGAAATCTTGATTCTGGGGCTACATTGATCCGACTGACTGACCGTCAGCTTCATTGGATAGCTTGATTGAATTTGACGAGGTGATCTTAGAGGCCTTATCAGCAAATTCTATCATTTCTGACCCCAAAAGTTTGGGCGCTCTTTCTCTCCAGGGCACCCAACTTGACTAGACTTAGAATATTTTCTTGTTTTTTTATCAACTCCTCTTCTACAGACGATCCTGTCAAATCTGAAGTTCTAGGTGTTAGATAGACTGATGGTTATGCTTGTTGCGAAGCTGAGGAGATTCCAAGAGGGGTCTTCTGGAGACATTTCTGTCAAAAAGTTGAATTTGGGCCTTAAAAAGCTTGGGCGCCCCTGGCAAGTTGGGGCGCCCAACTCCACCAGACTTTGCCAAGTTTTTGCAATTTTCACCTTTGCTTTTGAATTTTGGTTTTCAGCTCTTATCAGACCCTCCATTCAGCCTGCTACATCTAGTGACTGCCAACTCCGTTTAACGTGCTGAAGGTCTCGTTGGAAAGTCTGATCAACTCTAAAGAAGTGACATTAGGGGGCTTCGTCTGCAAATTCATCTGTTTGAGCCCTCAAAAACTTGGGCGTCTATCTCCTTTAGGGGCGCCCATTTGCTCCAAACTTAGAAACTTTTCAAACTTTTTGTGATTTTCTTTTTGTATTCTATTTAAAAAGCCTCTGTTCAATCTTGAATTCCGGGTTACTGGATGGTCTAATGACTGCAGTGCTGGACTCGCTACAGAGCTGGAAGGATTCTGAACAACTTTGACTAGGAGCTCAAACCCTAATTTTATCATTTGATGCCCTAAAAAGATGGGCGCCTATTCTCTCCTGGGGCGCCCATGTCAAGCAAACTTAGTCAAATTTTCATAGTTTTCACCTTCTTTCCTCGTTCTTCGTGCTTGCTCACCAACTCACCTTTTGCTCAATGCTCAAGTGTTGAATCTGACGCCTGACAATTGACTGACCTCCATTGATGACCTTAGAGCTCCTGATATGCTTCTGAAAAAACAGAATAGACCCACTAGGGCAAAATTGATCTTTTTGAGATTCTGATTGCACCAACTTGAAATGGAAGTATTTTGAGTCAATCAAAATCAGTTTGAACCCTACCGGACCAACTTTTTTTTCTTAGAAACTTTCTATTTTTAGAAAGTTTTGCTAGTATCCTTTTCAAAACAAACCTAGAAAAACCCAGAAAAGTTACTATTTTTAGGAATAGTTTTCCTAAAAAGTAGGGATGAAAAATTGAGATTTGGGTTTTGCAGATTAGGCTGCTCTGGGCAGACCTAGATCATTAGATTTTGGAAATTTTACATTTTAACCCCTCATGCAAGACACGCACACCCAAATTTTGACCTTTTGACAGTTTTGACAAGGTTTTTAGCTTATTTCTTCAAAATGTCTAAGTGCAGCAAATTTTTTTAATTTGGGGTACAGCAGACATGTAGGAGGCATCTACTTGAAATAAATACAATGTGCCCTCAAGATTAAACGAACCAAACATTAACAAAGTCCATTTAATAGAGTGGGCTACAAAAAAATGTAGGAACAATCACTCTTTTGATAGAAAGAAAGTCAGCTTGGAGTAGAGGCAAAAGATCCCAATCCTTTAGGAGCTCACTAACTTTTGCAAAGAAAATTTGCTGCATAATACCCTCATTCGCAAGGCAATTCGCCACCCAATTTAATTCCTTGAAAGAATGATTGGAGAAATAACTTCAAAGTTATGCCCAAGTGCATTCCTCAATGATGTTTCCCAATTTTCAATCTTTCAAGGAGTTATTAACCAACGTGCTGATAATTGTTTGGTAGTCACCTTCAACTTTAAGCTTCTTACAACCCAATAAAACAACCAACCTAAGACTTTCCAATACTGCCAAAGCTTTTGACTCATTATTCAATTTGGATCTGAAATAAAAGGGTCTTGCCTGGATAAAAAGGTTTGAATAAGAGTGCATCACAACACCTATACCACCCAGGCTTGGATTGCCTTTAGCAGCACTGCGTAAGTTCAATTTGAGAAAATTACATGAAACAAGCTCTAAAAGACAACTTGATGCTTTGATAGTTTATGATTACCTTTGTAATGAGGGAGGTAATGTTTTGTTTTTGTTCTTATAGAGCTTGATGATAAATTTGATACAAAAAATGAAATCAAAGAGAATAGACTTTGTTTCTTCTTTTATAGTTTTTAACAATTAATTATTGATAGATGCTAGAAAAATACTATGCCAAGATCAACTACTAAATATTAAATTATAGCGACACAAAGTAAATGAACAAATTGAAAGAAACTCATATGACAAAGAAGGCGAGGCAAATTTTTTGGAGTGGGGAAACAGTTTGATAGAAGAAAACCCCATGTATTAATAATCATGATAATTTGAAATCTTATAATGCTTTCAATATTCCCACTCCAAAACAATATCTAGATAAGATCGTCTCTGTTGTCCTGCTTTTCCTGAAGATAAGATCGTCTCCAATCTTATCCTTCCTGATTTTTGTATATCTTGTAAACTATTTATTGAGCACATTGCTCTTGTTAATAACATCAAATAATTTACCAATTACTTGCGTAATATGGTATAAGAGTCCAGGAAATTTATGTCTTCGAAAAATTTATAATTTCTTCCAGAAATTATTCTATTTCAATTTTTTCGAAATTATTTTTTGGAAAATTTCGTCTGAAAGCCAGGTCGTTTTTCTTTTGTGAAGGTCCTTTGAAATTCGAGGGTTTCTTGTGTTGATTTTTTTTGGTGAGTTTTTCTCACTAAAAATTGTGGAAGTTCTCTCTGAAATTGAGCGGCTTTGAAGAAATTGTTTTGCCATGATTTATTCTTTTTGTTTAGACGTGCAATCCTCTTCCTTGGCTCCGTTTTCTTTCAGATCTTCAGCACGCGTTTTGTTTTTGAGGGCGCGTGTTTCAACAACTCTTGGCCACGCGTGTTCTTCCTGGCTTTTGAGATGCGAAAACACGTTTTCTGGTGGTCGCATTTTATTCTCTTCTCCTGAGCGCACGATTTGTGTTCGTTTTGAGCACATTTTTGAATCTTCCTTGCTTAGACGCGTGTTTTTGACACTAAGGATTGCGTTTTTTTAGAGATTCTGGGCCTTTTTTTTGACGTTCTTTTTACCAGCGTTTTGTTTATGAATAAAAACGCGATCTTCTGTTGTGACGCGCTTTTTTGGGGTCTCCATTTCTTTGGCACCGACTTCTGTTTTTTGTGGCATTTCGAGTTGGTTCCTGCAACATTTTGGTTTATCCATGGCGGCTAGGGTTTCTAGAAAGTTCGCCTAAGGATTTGACTTGTTTTTTCAAGGTGAAATTTTTTTCTGATTGCAAATTCTTGGGTTTTTCGAGATCTCAACTGGGTTGGTCTTCGATTTTTCTGAGTGCATTGTTTTCTGTGCCTCAATTTTTGTGCCAATAGATTTGCATTGTTTTTTGTTTCTAAACTTGCTTCATTGCATTGAAACTCGTGCCTTGGGTTTTGTGCATCAATCTCTTAGTACCTCGTTTTTCATGCCTTGAAAAGTGTGAAGATGGCCAGTTTAAATAATCTTATGTTGGAGGCCAGTTAGAGATTCAACGGCAAAAATTGCAACACCTGGAAGCAGCGGATGATGACCATCTTTGAATACCGCTGCCTTGATCAGATGATCCTCGACAATGTTACTCGTCCCACAATGGCTAGTAAGGATCAGGAGAGTTTGATGAGCAGAATTGTGAAGCAGTAATGCTTCTTAAGGTTTCAGTCAATAGATGATTTGCTCCCTTAGATTCCGCTTGGAAAATCAGCAAAGGAGATTTGGGATCATTTGAAGGGCTTGCATGAAACTACCGACAAAAGCCGTGCGTTTTTCTTGAAGAATATGCTGTTTTCTATCATGATGGATGAGAAGACAACTTTGTAGACGCACCTGAACAAAATCCAGGAGATTCGAGATCAACTGGAGGCGATTGGTCGGAAAATGGAGGAAGAAGACATGGTTGTGATCACTCTGAAGAGCCTACCTAAGTGCTATGAACATTTCATAGAGACTCTCAACATTACGTCAGCTAATGTTGACCTAAAGTTTCCAGAACTTTGCACTATCCTCTTGCAACAGGATCGCTGGAAACAACAGTTCGGTAGCAGTGCATCCTCATCCTCCACGGAGCAAGCCTTTGCAGCTAAAACCTAGCCCAAGCACAAAGGGAAAAGGTCAGCCTTTGCAGCAGAAAGGCTCTAATCAAACCCCAACCAGCCCTAAGAAGAAGAATATTCAATGCAACTACTGTTATAAATTTGGCCACGTAAAGAAGGATTGCCGTGCACGTTTGGCTTTTGAACAAAAGAAGCAGGGAGGGTCTCAGCAGAAAGCGAATGTTGCCGAACACTCTGAGCAGAAGGAATCTGCCTTTTATGCACTCATAGCAAAAAGGCTTGCAGACCATGTCAAATCCTTTGCTTGGTACATTGATTCTGGTGCCTCGCATCATTTCACTCATCGGCGTGACTGGTTCACAGACTTTTCCCCTTGTATTGACTCAGTGATTTTTGGAGGAGGCGAAGAATACACAATTGTCGGTACATGCACTGTTCAGGTTTAATCTGGTGGGAGGAATCTTATATTCCTCAACGTATATTATGTACTTGACATGGAGCTCAACCTTCTCTCAGTCAATCAGATAATGCGACACTCTCCTCAGATGGATGTGGTGTTCAGCTCGCAAAAATGTTCTATTGTAGATTGGGAGACTCGCACAACGGTCCCCTTTGGTATTGAGGATCATGGCCTCTATAGGCTTGTGGACACAGGTGGTTCTTTGGAGTTAGCCATGGCAGCCAGGAATTTAGCTGTAACTAGTCTTTGGCACTAGCGGTATGGGCACTTGAGCGTCCACTATCTCTCTCAGCTTGCTTAGGAGGGACTTGTAGCTGGACTACCTGACATTCAGACTCAACATCAGGGTATTTGTGGTGCTTGTCAGGCTGGGAAACAACATCGGACACCATTCACAAATGGAGACTCTTGGCGAGCTTCTAACGTACTTCAATTAGTTCATGCTGATATTTGTGGGCGTATGTCTACTCCTTTTGTAACTCGTTGCAAGTACTTTCTACTTTTTGTTGATGAATTTAGTAGGAAAATGTGGGTGTACTTTCTTAAGCAGAAATCAAAAGTCTTTAATGTATTTCAGAAGTTTAAGGCCTTGGTAGAAAAAGAATCCAGTTCTTGCATAATAACTCTTAGGTCAGATAATGGGGGCGAATTTTGTTCTAGTGCATTCTCCAACTTCTGTGACACACATGGGATTAAACGACAGTTAACCACACCCTACACTCCTCAGCAAAACGGTGTTGTAGAGCGGCGCAATCGTACGATTGTTGAGATGGCTTGCTCCATATTGCAGCACAGGAGTGTTCCTACCAAGTTTTGGGTAGAAGCAGTCAATACTGCGGTCTATCTCCTTAATAGGTCACCCACTAATGCCGTTAAGGGGAAGACTCCTGAGGAAGCCTGGACTGGTCGCAAACCTTGGATCAGTCATTTCAAAGTTTTTGGCTCTCTTGCATATGTTTGGATTCCAGATGCCAAGCGCTCTAAGCTGGACTCCAAGAGCCAAAAACTAATGTTCACAGGGTACAGTGACAACCATAAGGCATACCGACTGACACTGATCATCTTATCTTCAGTCGGGATGTTGTTTTTGATGAGGAACAAGGACCCTTTTACCTTTCCTCACCTATTTAGCATTCAAAGGATCAGCCCCTGCAGGCTCCTGATGTGGGTGTCCGACTTCCGTTAGGTTCACCTGATGGGAGGGATGATGAAGAGTCAGTCTTTGATGATGCTCAACTTGATTTTCCTCCGGATGATAGTGAAAATCCCCCTGCTGAACTTGTTCCAGATCCACAACCAGTTTTAGCTTCTCCTGCTACATCTGATGTTGGTAGTTCTACTCTCCGGCTGAAATGGTGGCTTAAGACTATCAGTGATCTTCGCTAGGATGAGCTCGTTGAGGGTAGATCATCTAGAAACAAGAGCAAACAGCAGTCTACAGCTATGTTACACTGGCGTCGGGGACGGGGGGACAGGTTTCCAGGATGGGGGGACAAAGGGGCCTCAATTTTGGGACGGTGGGGGGATGGTGGCGGGGGGGCGGGACGGGGTGGTGTGTATATACTATATACAATACATATGGTACTTAAAATGCTAGTTATGAAAAGATGTATAAGACTATTAAGAAGTAAAATAGCAAAATTGAAATACTAAATAGTAAATACTTGAACATTGAAGTTTTCAATATCGAGTTACTAATTAGAAATTAGAATAGTAATACTCAATACTACAATGTAACAATTGTTGAATCGGCTAATGGAAGATTTCTATTATATGATATCAAAAATATCTAATCATAAAGATGATTACAATGAGTAGCATGATATCAAAACAAGTACAAAATCAAAATGTCAAAATGACAAAATGTAGTGAAGGAGGCAGAGGCACCTAATCATCCCTCGGGAGGTCGGCAAACTCCTCATCACTGGAACCATTGGACTCCCCAAGGTCAAGATCCGCCAAAGGAACACCAACCAGCCCTATATCTGAAGCATCCTCATCCTCATCAATCTGTGATGGCTCGTCTGGCTCTACATCCCATCGTTCTGCTGGGCTTTTCTTGTACACACGTGTCCTGCAGTCAATGATACGCAAGGCACTATGTACAACGAATAGCTTTTCTGCTCTCCTAGAGGTAAGTCTGTTCCTCTTAAGAGAGTGGATGAAGCTATAAGTAGACCAGTTCCTCTCAAAAGTTGAAGAACTAGAAACCTGGGACAACAAACGAATGGGTAGTGTGGTAGTCAGTGATTTCAGTCCATGACAAGTCCACCACAAAATCGGATCCTCCTGTGCCATAGTTCTTATGTCCGCCTTTGCCGCAGCCTTATACCCCTAAGGGTAGCAAATTTCGTCCGCTCAGTGTGAATGTTGCCAACAGCTTCAGCATCATACATCCTATCAATGCACTTGAAGAACCCTTCCTTCACCTCATCATCCTGAATTGGTGTAACTCTACCAGGCCTAGGCATGTACCACTTTAGATTCAATGCATAAGCAACCATGTGCAAGGGAGTGTTTAGGCATTCCCATTTGTGTTGAATAATAGGCTAAATGTAAACATTGTAGAATGCTAAAGTGGGGTCCTTCTCTTGCACAACTGCCCTCATTTGGCCAAGCATAGAATCAATGCACTCATACACCTCTCCAAGGTTAGGTGCATCCCCATCCCCATATCTGATGACCTAGACAACTGGTGTAATGATGGTGACAATATATTTTGCATCATTCCAAAATGCATCACTCTTCATTATCTCCTTCACCCTCTTCCCCTGCTATGTCCTGGCCCCATCCCACTGATTCAATTCTTGTGTCATAACCATGAGTTGCAGTGGCTCTTGCAACTCAAGCATTCTCTCCAAAAGAATGAAAAAGGATGCATATCTGGTCTCAACTGGTTTGAAGAACTCCTTTGCGAAGCTCCTGAAGATGGCATGTGAAGTGTGGTGGTTGCAGATATACATTTGCACATCTCTAGCATTGCTGACCACTCCTCTAATCCACTCAATCTTCCCCATGTCCTTGAGTGCATTGTTCATGGCATGCACACAACATGGAGTCCACCAAATGTGTTTGTATGCTGCCTCAATAAGCCTCCCTGCAGCTCTGCACACATGTGCTACATCTGTCACTACTTGGACCACATTTTGTGGCCCAATCTCTTCAGTAGCCGCCCGAAGGATCTCAAATTGAAAATCAACATCTTTTCGATGCCTTGACCAATCAATCGCCCTGAGAAAGAATGGGCCCTCTGAGCATGTAACTATGACATTGATGAGTGGACGATGCTTAATGTCCGTCCACCCATCCATAACTATGCTACATCTAGACTCCTCCCAACATGCTCTCATTGTCTCCATCAATGAATTGATCTTGGCATAGTTGTTATCCAAGATTGTGGTCCTCAATTTGTGCTCACCTGGTGGAACATATGATGGTCCTCCCTTCGCCACCATCGAAATCATTTGCTTATAATAAGGAGATCGAGCTACATGGAATGGGATTCCATTGGCAAAAAAGAACCTACTAATGGAATCATCTATTTGATCCCTCAGGTGCACATTAAATAAATTAGCTATGGGGTTAGGCTGACTTTGCATCTTGCGTTTCCCCTTGCCCTATTGTGATTCAGCCATAGTGCTATAAGTGGATGAAGGTCTTAAGGCTGACCCTGACAATGTTCCTGCTCTCTGATGCAATGTAGGAGTAGAAATGTGTGGCTGCCTCTGCATTTGCTGCTCCTGAATCTGCTGAATAATCTAAATATGTTGCCTACTAGAGAAGGTAGTAGGCATTGAAATTGCCACGTCATCTGGAACACCCCAAAGCTTGTTGAACTCAATTTTGTATTTCAGATTTTTAGGGTTCTTCAAACAATCACATGCTCCCACACCTTTTCCTTGCCAAAAGAGGAAGTGTGCATTAACTTTGGTGATGCTCCCAAACCAATCATCACCACAAATGTTGCATTTCCATTTCCTTGTACCACCACCTGATGACGTTGGGGCTGTTATTCTTGTTGCAAACTGTTTGAGAGAAGATTTGGGATTATAAGGACTCCTAGCCCACTTTGCCAAAAGCTGGGAGGGGCAATCAGTAGAAATTGGTGCACTAGCTATGGAACTAGTTTGCCCTTCCGGATTTGACCCATGCTCACCCCCCTCATTGGGCTCATCCTCATGCTCAGGTTCATATTCTAATTGGCTTGCACTATGAGAATGAGTTTCCAATTCCATCTCATCCTCACTCATTTCATGACTGTGGGAGCTCATTTTGACACTGCATTTCACAAAATGAATTTTTTTTTCAATAAACACATAGTTTCAGCCTATGCCCTACTTTGAAATTAAAAAAGTAAAACTCTATATTTTAAATTTTTTAACAAATTTTAAATTGCAAAACAAAATCTAAATTAATTTAGAAAATGGAACAACAATAAATGAAATAAGAAAAATTAGAAAATGAAACAACAAGAAATGAAAAAACATTGAAGATCAGAAAATAAAATAAAAAATCAGTTAAAAACCCTACCTTTTGCTTGAAAAATCTGTTCAACAAGGTGAAGAATCTTCCTCCTCCTCTTCTTCTTGCTCCTTGACACTCCTCTTTCACTTGCAATCACTCCTTTCACTCCTCCAATCACTCTTTCCTCAGCCTTCGCTCTTCTTCTTCTTGTTGTAGCAAACAAGTAGAAATGCAAATGTGAATAAAAATTAAGATTGGAGGGCCTTCCAAAGGCATGTAACAGTGTAGATGGGCCCCACATGCCCTTAGGGTTCGAATAGAACCAATCAAATATTAAAAAAATGTCTTAAATTTTTTTTACATGAACTTTTTGACTGTCTGCTACGGGAGACGCCTGGGCGTCTCCCTCAATGTCTCGGAGACACCGAGACGTTTCTGCGTCTCCGACGGCGAGGCAAAAAAATGGTGGCACCGCCGGAGACTTGGGAACGCCATCCCCACGTCTTCGAGATGTCCCCGTTCCAGAAACGCTAGGGCTTAGGGGGGGACGCGTCCCTGGGGTTCACTGGTCTACAGTGAATTTTGAGCCAACATCCACAGTGTCTATGAGCCTCAGACATATTTAGAGGCTAAAGAAACTCCTAAGTTGGAAAAGGCGATGGAATCTGAATACCAGAGTCTTCAGAAGAATCACACTTGGGTCCTTTCTGATCTTCCTCTAGGGAAGAAGCCCATTAGCTGCAAATGGGTGTATAAGGTGAAATACAAAGTTGTCGGAACCCTTGACAAGTACAAAGCTCGTCTAGTTGCACGGAGGTTCTCACAAAAAGAAGGCAATGACTATGAGGAGACCTTTGCTCCTACAACCAAAATGAGTACCATACGGCTCGTCCTTGCCTTAGCAGCTCGGTTTGGTTGGAAAGTCCATCAGATGGACATCAAGAGTGCTTTCCTCAATAGTGAGTTGAAAGAAGAAGTCTAAATGATGTAGCGTCTAGGATTCAAAGTTGCTGGTCAAGAACACAAGGTGTGCAGATTGGTCAAAACACTCTATGGCCTCAAGCAGGCTCCTTGGGCTTAGTACATAAAGATAGATAAGTAACTCACAAAACATTGCTTTAAGAGGAGTCCATCTGACTCTAACCTGTATGTCAAACGGACTGGTAGTGATATACTTATTGTTGTTGTCTATGTGGATGACCTGATCATTACTAGCAGCTTGGCACATTTGATCGATGAGATCAAATAGGATTTGTGCAACACATTTGACATGACAGATTTGGGACTTTTGCATTACTGTTTAGGTGTTGAGGTTTGGCAGACCGAGAGCAACATCTTCATCTCCCAGTCTGAGTATTCTCGAAGTCTTCTGGATAAGTTTTGAATGCAGGATTGCAAACCTGCTTCCACACCCATGGAAAAAGGGCTTATGTTGTCAGCTAAGTCCGATTCACCTGTGGTAGATGAATCATTGTTTAGGCAACTAGTGGGCAGCCTCATCTATCTCACTGCCACTAGACCTGACCTTAGTTTTGCAGTGAGCTACATATCACGCTTCATGATAGCCCCCAAGGCTGATCATTGGGTAGGAGCGAAGCGTGTGCTGCATTATGTGAGAGGCACTTTTGATTTTGGACTCTTGTACACTCAGAGTCACGGTCCTAAACTCAGTGGTTTCACAAATTCAGATTGGGCAGGTTCAGTTGATGACAAGAAATCAACATTTGGGTATGTGTTCAGTTTGGGATCCGGTGCAGTCACATGGACTAGTAAGAAGCAGCAGGCAGTGGCTCTCTCCTCGACAGAAGCAGAGTATCGGGGAGCAGTAAAAACATGTGAGGCAGTTTGGCTTCGCCAGATGCTTGCGGATATGCAAATATCTCAAGCAGGTCCGACTCCCTTGTTCTGTGATAATCAGGGAGTTCTCAAACTTCCCAAGAATCCGGTCTTCCATGAAAGAACCAAGCATGTGGAAACTCATTGTCCTTTCATTCGGAAGCTGGTTGAAGACGGATCAGTTCAGTTGCTGTATGTTCCGACAGAGGAGCAGACAACAGACATTCTCACCAAGTCGCTCAGTCCAGATAAGTTTGTAAAATTCAGAGGGCATCTTGGTGTAGTGGATAGATTGAGCATTCAGGGAGGGTATTAAAATAATATTATTTATTAATGCTCAACTATTGTAAAATATCTAGATAAGATTGTCTCTATTGTCTGAGATCTTATATGAAGTTTCTTTTAGAAACTTCCTGCTTTTCCTGAAGATAAGATCGTCTACGATCTTATCCTTCTTGATATTTGTATATCTTGTAAATTATTTATTGAGCACATTGCTCTTGTTAATAACATCAAATAATTTACCAATTACTTGCGTAATAGATGCTAGAAAAATACTATGCCAAGATCAACTACTAAATATTAAATTATAACAACACAAAATAAATGAACAAATTGAAAGAAACTCATATGACAAAGAAGGCGAGGCAAATTTTTTGGAGTGGGAAACAGTTTGATAGAAGAAAACTCCATGTATTAATAATGATGATAATTTGAAATCTTATAATACTTTCAATATCCCCACTCCAAAACAATATGAGAGTTTCAAGGTAACAAGATAACTAAGTAGCACCATAAAGATAAGGGAGGGAGAGCCTCTATAAAACAATAGTAACTTCAAGTAACTATATTTGCCGCTATGCATAGTGTTTGTCTATGTCCTATTCTTAATGACGAGGTGTACACATGTTTGCATAGAAAAAGAGTACACTTCAATATTCCTTGCAAGGAATCTAGTGAGACTTAAGGAGTTACACTCGAATATTCCCTTTAAAGAATACGCTGACACCTAAGAAAAAAGTTGCATGCCAAGGAATCTTAGCTAAGAGACAAATAAGGTCTAGGATAAAATTTAGTAAAATAAATAATAATTTTAGTGACCTCACTAAGGACAAACCCTCCTTAAATGTAGGAAAAATCCATGCACAAAAGGATAAAAGAGTTTGAGTAGGAATTTTGCAAAATAAATAAAAACAAATAAATCTATCCTATGGCTCCGGGATCTAATAACTAGGACTGTAATGACCAAGGAATGCTTTATTCTAATAGACATATATATTAACAAGCTAGAATTAATTTGTAAAAAATAACTTATATCAAGCAAGCAGTGATTTTTTCAAAAAAATATTTAATAATTTTTTTTGATACAAGGAGAATCAGCACCCAGCATCCAGAAGCCACCACCACCAACCACGGTGTAGCCAAGGGATGGGTGAGCTCCTATAACAACTTGGCTTAGTTAATACTAATAGCTACTACTTATGAATTTTTAAGTTTGCTGAGTTTTACCAAGCTTTGGCATTAGGTTTAGGAACATATTTTTTTTAATAGTAAAGTAAATTTATGGTATCACATTTTTTTAAGATGAATGTGGCATTTTGATGATAATATTTCATTTTTGTTTTATGGAGCTTGAATGCAAATTTGATACATAAGATGAAAAGATAAAATATTTTTTTGAATTTATAGTTTGAACATTTTAAGTTTAATTTTTTGATGAGACATCTATATTAATAAATTAAAATTATTTTGCAAAAAATAAAAATAAAAATTTATAGAGTAGCGTCTTTTAAAACAATTACTTAACTAAATATTGAACTGTACTTTTTATGAATTTATAAGTTATGCCAAGTTTTACCCAAATTTGGCACTAAGTCTGGGTCGGTCTGAGCCAAAAATTGGTTCACAAAGTTTTTGCTGATTCTCAGTTCCAACACTATGGGTCATTGTATCATGCTCTTATTTTGTTATCTTTGTGAATCTTATTCCATGTAGAAATTGATGGTTGGTGGTTAAGCTAACTGTAAAATCTTTTGAAGTAGTTGAAGATATGTACAATATGAATGGCTGGGTTGAAAGGATATGCTTACAGGAATGTCTAACTTCTAAATTTATAATAGACTGAAGATGTCACTGTATCAGGCTTTCCTTGTGATTATGTTGGATGTTAGAGATAAAACATGCTTAAATTTAATGGATCTTTACCAGCCATTTTCTGAAGAATAAGACAAATGCATGCTTGGGTTGGTGTTTTGTTGCATGGAAAATGTGTGATTTGATTTGTCTGTCGACAACAAGCTAATGGGTGCATGTTCTACTATAAAATGACGTTACAGTACATGGGGCTGGGATAACAAATCAGTTAAATGATTTGAGAAGATCTCAAGTGCAAATTTAAAAATTGCTGCATGGAACATGGAGCTGGGATGGGAAATTAGACTGAGAATCTAATCTAGTATTTGAAATGGTAAATGCCTTGGGAATTTGGAAACAAATACAAATGCTTCTCATAGTGGTTCACTTCTGATCTTGCTTATACAATTCTAGTAACTACTTTTAAGGAAACAGGTGGAGAAGGTTTGCAGTCAAGTTGCTTTGCTGCATTTGCTGGATTGTTAGAAGGATTTTTCTATCGATCATAATCATTGTTACAAGACTTAAACTTGGTGTGGATTCGGCAAGCTGATTTTTGACCTCGACTTGGAGTTGGTGCCTTGACGCAAGAAATTGAAAGATCCATGAAATATATAGATTTTTAAGGATTTAAAACTTGTATCATGCACCCTTCAATAAATAAACTTTAAAGACATAATAAACTAATCAAATAGAAGCTACCTTAATCATAAACACAAGTATTCATCGAACATGAGTATAAAAGCATATTTTAGCTGAAGGAAACAACATTTTTAGATATCTAAATATCAAGTATTTAAGGTGTACAAAACTCATGGATTATGATATGCATGTCATCAAAAACAAAAACCACAATATGGAGTCATGAACTATGGTAGAAAGGAGCTTGTATCACTCAGCCCAACACGATTAGCTCCATGTGAGTCACGTGCTTGTATCTTAGACAAGTCTAGAAATAGTGCTACAGCCTTAGGAGCATTACTTAGGATAGTTTGACTTAGCGAACTAGAAGTGTAAAAATTTAATTACTAGGAATTTAATTGGAAAAATGTTGATAAAATAAAGAAGGTTGTCCTTTTACCTGACATGGCCCAATTTTTTTTTTTTTTATTGTTTTTTGGTTATTTAAAACTAGAGGAAGGATTTAGGAGTAGCGTTCCTCGTGGGTGTTTGTGGGAAACACCCCTAGTGTGGTTAAGGGGCAATGCCTCTAATGGGGTTTTGGGAAACCCTTACCACCAAAAGCCCAATTGAAGTCTTTGAGAGCACACTTGTCATCGTGCATGCCATTTTGCATAATTTTATCACTTTTAACCATCCTCCAAACTCTTTAGAAAACACTTGACTGTCATGCTTTTACATTTAAGCATTTTCAAACTTTTATGCTTCTTTTTCTTGGTTTTCAGAGACCTGGTGGAGTTACCCGTTGGGACTTGTCAGGTGCCTAGATCACGAGCCCCTCGGGCTTGTTTTGACCTACTCACTTCGGGACTTGCGGAGTCTGGTAGAGTCCTAGTGAGTCTTGTAACATTGATTACAATCACTAGAAGCAATTGGTACTCAAAGATGAACTTATAATGGCTAATCAAAGATGAACTTTGGAATACAATTTTTTTTTTACTTGGTCAGATAATTTTATACACAGGTTGAAATGCAAATGCCTAAATTACATGGAATAGGAAACTAGGATATGGAGATAAAAGTGAAAATTTGATTATTATATAAAAAATGCATACATAAAAGTTTAGGTATAAATTTACTTTTTTATCATACTTTTTTTTGTCGATCCTGTTTAATGCCTTAAACCAATTTGGCAGCTGAGACGGTTTGAGGAGAAGTTTCTGATTCTGTCATTTTCTGGGTTGTTAGAAGACATTATTTTAAGTTTGCTTTTTTACATATTTGGAGGCCAATATTACTATTTTAGGAAGGCTCCTTGCAACTATGTTTAACTTAATGTGAAAAAGTGTCATTATGTGACTTTTTTTTTTTTGAATAGGACATATTTTATCTCTTGTTCAGAATACCAAGAGCACTTTATGTGTGTCTATATTTGCTTTCCACATGTAAAGTATGGGCAGATTACCTTTTAATATCAAAATAAGGACTTCATGCTCCTGCAAAGTGAACTTAGAAGTGCATTATTTATATTTTACTTGGGCAACGAGGCTTATAGGATCCCTCAGTCATGGGACACAACCTGGGCTCCATTCTCCAGGCATGTAGGAACACATGCTTTTATATGCTTATAAGCATGTACTGGGAACAAACCCAGCAGTTCCCAGAGAGAGATTTGGACTAGGGTAAATTAAAGAATGTGTATATTAGTTATCAGGCACATAATGAAATTTGAAACCATCTCTGTGTATAAAATACAAGTCTAGGACTAAGAAATGAGGGTTTACTTCTTTTTTCCTAGAAATCGTGATGATGAAATTATACAGATATAATTTCTCTTTCCTCTTTCCAATTGTAAATGCCAAATCTTCTCAGTTCTAGGTTTCCACTATTTTGAAATAGATCTAGAGCTAAAGGAAATTGGAAAGAAAGACCTGTACTTTTTTGACTGAACAATCTTCCTATTTTCTATGAAATATGAGAAGGCTGAAAACTTCAGTGAAACTGTCTTCCTCACTGCGATCAAGGTTGTATTTGTGTGACCATTGATGTTCAGAGTGGGATGCCATTTCACCTTCTTTTCCATCTAAATCTCTTCAAATTCTTGATCACCTTTTCTAACATTCATATAGTCAATGAACAACCAATTTTGTAGGAATATACGTGTTTTGGTACATTCTGGAATCTGCAATCAATCTTGGTATTGCCACTAAAGTACCCTTCATGCCATAGTTCTTATAGAATCACTACTAAATGAAAGCAGCAAATTTATGAGTTCCTGTTGTTTTCTGATTGAAGGGGAGGATCACATGTTATGCCTCACCATGGTGACAATACTTGTTTTAAGTTTGGAACCTTTGGGGATCAAGTAAGTCATCTTCCTCTTGGCATTTTTCAAGTTGTGCATTGTAGGGTTCCACAGGGGAATTTGAATTTTAATAATCTGTCATAATTCCTGTATTATTTGTAGGGTTAAAATGACACTCAATGCTAGAATATAATTTAGTGCCCCTATCTGGATCAAATTTGAATAATTTGTCATAATTCCTGTATTATTTGTAGGGTTAAAATGACACTCAATGCTAGAATATAACCTAGTGCCCCTATCTGGATCAACACGGGGATATAAGAGTAGGTGCATACACCATGACATATAATATAGGAAACATGATTTAGAGAATAACTATTGATTGCATTATACAATGTGCATATAACTCAAGAGATGTCATAAGAAGGAGGAAGCATCATGTGGTTGGTGACATGTTCCAGATGTAATTGCTTGTCTATTTAATATATTGAACCAATCCTTAACCCTACTTCGTAGTCATTGAGTGACATGGGAATTGGAATTGGGGATAGAGAAGGGAACATCATTCAGAAGTAGGGCACTGTTGTATACTGTATATTAATAATTGTATGGAATTATTTCAAAAAAATTTTAAATACAGCTACCAGGTGATAATTGAGAGACAGTGAACTTGAGTTTCTTTCTGATTATGTTTTAGTTGTATAAACACACACATGCACAGCAGTCATGTTCTGATAACTGATTGTGGCTGAATGTGTTATGATAACAAATTGTGAGGTAACCAAATCGAACATTCAGTGCAAATTTAAAATCAATTCCCATGTGATGTTATTGTAAAAACTAAAAGGAAGCAATATGTACAAGGATGTATATTGTGTTAAGACAGGGAAAGGAAATAAAAATTGCATTGTCTATTTTTTTGTAAAGATTATTTTCCTGAAATTATTATTCTCTGATATATATATATATATATATTTCGTGAAATTATTTTTCTCTGATATTATTTTTCCTTCTTGTTTTCCAGTTATTAGAGCATCCACAGAATATTTTATATGGTACAGTCTTACAGTCAAACATTGCTCTAGCAGAGGCAATAAAGGCAGAAAAAGATGGCAGCCATTCACTTAATGTTGTACAGGCCACAAATAAATGGATAAGTCTCCAGGATTCTGTGAATATGCTTCTGGATAGCAGCACTGCAAATAGTATGGACTTCACTGTTTTTTGATGTTTTAGAATTATTTAGAATTATTTGTAATTTTATGCTGTATTGATTGTGTCACATACCATAAACAAATGGGATGTACTAGAGGCTGTACTGATGTTCTATTCCTATTAGTCTTTATTGGTGTTCTATTCCTAAGAATCTATAGTTTTCTTTTACTTAAGTTTTAATGGAATAAGATACGGACATTGATAGATTCTGATTGTGGTTTGTTAGAAGATGGGTTGTTAGAACATTTGACCTTAAAGTACAAAATTCCATGTTGTTAATGTCAACCAGAGGCAGTTTTATAGTAAAGTGTCGTGCCTCAGCCATAAACCACAAAACCCCTGATCACAACCTGCACAGGGGTTAAAAATAATCGCTGACCATGTAGTGATCTGACACTCTGCTGCGATGATTTCACCGTGCTTGTGGGTCTAATTTGTGTTTGTTTTTGGTACTTGTTTGTTGTGTTTTGTGTTTTTGAGTTTTGTGCCAATGATACTTATGATTTTAACAAGTATATGCATACAAAGGAACTCAAAATAAACTAAAACTACTATGATAACTTGAGTAGACTCAATTTGATAGTCTAGAAGCTTTCTTCATTACATAAGTGAGTACATAAGATGGATAGCTTACATTTGTTTCAAAACAAGATACAATTTACTCCGTAGATTTACTTACAGCCAAAACAACACAGTGAATAGTGTTTGCTACAGTACCCGTCCTTAAGAAAATGCTCACAAAGGCTGAAGTATGAATTTCTCCCGCTGAGTTTCTGATTGGAGGTCTTCTAGGGTGAAGGGCGCCCACTTTGGATGAGAAAGCAGCCACTAAAGGGAGGCATTTTATTTCCTTTGGCTGTCACAAACCCTCAAAACATGGCGGCTGGCTGTAGATGTAGAAATCAGCTCCCAAATCTCCCAAAAAATGCAAGCAACACCTTCTAGATGGCAAATGGAGTCTCTAGCAGCAACAACCCTTTCAAAAGATGACTTCAATCACTTGCAAACAGCAAAATATGGCTCCAATGATGCATCCAAATTCTGATCTGCAACTTTAAGGTGGTCTTTCACACCATCAAGAAGCTTGAAAACGTAGCACAAAGCCCCACCAGGCTTACCCACTGCTGAAATAAGGAAACCCTAGTCTCCCTCTTCCACAATCTCCAACTCACAAAAGCTCAAGCAACAAAATAACTCAATAACATACTTGGGTCGAACTTTCTCTTGCCTTATAATTTCTCATTGAAAATACTATTCATTAAAAAAAACACTATTCACTTAAGTTATGTCTTTTTTTCACTTTAGCCATGAATAGTAATTGAAAAATAGAAAGTAACCCCTTTAAATAATAGACACATGGTCCCCAAAGCCTGAGAAGGTGAAATAATGGTGAAGATCATAATTTTAAGCACAATGACACACCGAACACACAAATTCACCACGTCACCATACTCCGGATACCAACATTGCATTTTATCGACCAAGTGCCCAATCAGGTGACCCTCTAACCGGAACCATTAGCCTACGAGGGTCGACGTAATAGGCTAATCCACTGATTCTTAGAACGTTAATTTGAAGGGGACATTACAGTCCACCCTTCTTGAATTGCTTGTCCCCAAGCAATCTCAACTCTGGATGCTGTAGGATGCCCTCGCTCTCCCATGTTGCGTCCTCTACCAGCAAGTCCTTCCATTTAACTAGATATTCCTTGATGACCCGTCTTCGCAACTGTCTCTCACGGACATCCAAGATGGCTTCGGGCACCAAAATCAATTTCCCCTCGTCATCTAGGGGTGGTAGAGCTGTCAACGGAACCACACGATGTCCTAACGCCTTCTTGAGGCACGATACATGGAATACATTGTGCACCTTGCTTTCTGCCGGTAGTTCCAACTCATAGGCCACTTCGCCTACCTGCCTGATGATTCTAAAGGGTCCATAGTACCGGGGCTTCAGTTTCTCTGCACCACTTTTCCTGAGAGTGGACTGGCAATAGGGCTGCAGCATCAGATACACCATGTCCCCAACTTCAAAAGAACGCTCCACTCTCCTCTTGTCAGCATATTGTTTTTGTTGATTCTGTGCTTTCTGAATGTTCTCACGGAGAGCTCTCATAATGTCTTGGTTCTCTTGTAAAAGATTCCTAGCACTGGGCACCCTGCTGTCACTCAACAATAAATCCAGAAAGTTTGGCGCCTCGTACCCATATAATGCCATAAATGGGGACATCTGAATTGACATATGGTGGGTGGTATTATAACAGTACTCACAAAGATGGATCCACTTCACCCAACCCTTTTGCTGTCCTGCTATATAGTTTCAAAGGTATCCTTCCACCCATTTATTTACAATTTTCGTCTAACCGTTTGTCTGCGGGGGGTAGCTGGTGCTCGGAGTAAGCTCGGTTCCACAGAGCCTGAATAGTTCCTACCAAAAATGACTCAAGAACCGACTATCCCTGTCACTGACAATGCTCCGAGGTAGCCCATGCAATTTGAATACCTCGCAGAAGAACAGCTCGGCAACCTGTGTCGCCGAATATGTAGTTGTTATCGGGAAAAATTGAGCATATTTGGTGAGGCGATCAACAACTACATAAATATAATCTCTCCCCTGGGCTTTCAGCAAGCTCGTAATGAAATCCATCGATAAGCATTCCCACTTCTTGTCTGGAATCGAAAGTGGTTGAAGTAGCCTAGCCGGATAGTTGTGTTCTTGTTTGTTCTGCTAACAAACCGGACACTCTCTGACATATTTGAGGACATCTGACTTGAGCCCTTTCCAAGTGAAACGTTCCCAGACCTGCTTATAAGTTTTGAAATATCCAGGATGTCCGGCCATAGGTACATCATGGAAGGCCCTTAATATTGTGTTCTTCATCTCTGATCCTGGGGTCAAGAAGATCCTACCTTTGTAAATGATAAGGTCATTTACAGCGAAATATCTACTGTCCTGTACTGAACCCTCAACGATGCCGGAAGCCCATAAGTCTTTGGCATATTCTGCTGTAATCAGGTGCTTCCAATTCTCTGCAATCTCGACCATAGAGTTCAAATGTGGACGGCGTGACAAGGCATCAGCCACAATGTTCTGAGACCCTTTGACATAAACGATGTCAAAGTCGTATGATTGCAACTTACTGACCCACTTCTACTGATGATCACTGAGATCTCGTTGTCTGAGGAAATGCTTCAAGCTGTTATGATCGGTCTTAATGCAAAATTTGCTGCCTACGAGGTACTGCCTGAATTTGGCCAATGCATGCATGATGGCCAACATTTCCTTGTCATAAATGCTGTAGCTCCTCTCGGGTCCTCTTAATTTCCGACTCTCAAAAGCTATCGATGCTTGTCCTGAATGAGGACTGCGCCAACCCCTTCGGTCGAGGCATCACACTGTAGCTCGAAGGGTTTAGTGAAGTCTGGTAATGCCAGGACAGGACAGGAGGTCATCAACTGCTTAAACTTCTCAAAACACTCCTACGCCTTAGGAGTCCAAATAAATGCGCCTTTCTTTGTCAGGTCCGTAAGTGGTGTTGCATGTCATGAATAGGCACTGACAAATCGGCGGCAGAAGCTACATAAACCCAAAAATCCTCTAAGCTGAGGAAGATTCACGGGGGTCGGCCACTCTATAATAGCCCTGACCTTGTCTGGATCCATACGCACACCCTCTGCGTTGATAATGTGGCCCAAGTACAATAGTTCAGTCATTCCCAGGTCACATTTTGATTCCTTCGCATACAAAGACTCCCTAGCCAAAATACCCAGTACTGTGTCTAGATGTGCAATATGCTCATCCCAAGCCTTGCTGAATACTAAGATGTCATCAAAGAAGACAAGTACGAACCTCCTCAGTTGTGACTGGAAGATCCTATTCATAGTGGATTGGAACGTAGCAGGTGCATTGGTCAGCCCAAATGGCATAACCACAAACTCAAAGTGCCCACAATGGCAATGGAAGGCTATATTCTCAATGTCTTGTTCCCTCACACGAATGTGATGATACCTTGACCTCAAGTCTATTTTTGAGAAACAACGGGCACCATGTAGCTCATGTATCAGCTCATCAATCGGAGGAATGGGATACCTGTTTTTGATGGTCCTTCTATTTAGCAGCCTGTAATCAATGCACATTCGCAAGGTACCAGCCTGTTTTTGATCTTGCTTCTCCCACCCGCCGGCATTGACTATACATCCCACTGGCCATTGACCACTGACCACCGGTCTCTTACATTCATTACTGGTTATTTGGCGGAGGCATTTATTTCCTTTGGCGCGGGTCACCCTCAGGCTTCAATCGGTTGGCTGCGTTGTCTCTACCCACACGGATCTCCATCAGCTCTTGTCAGATCTGGCATCAGTAGGTCACATCGGTCAATAATCTGCACATTCCGATCGCATTGGCATTCACCGACGGAGGTACGAGCTCTTTAATTTGCATCCATGGTTCTTCAGTACCATTGGCACATCGACATACAGGGTACCATCAACTTCCAAATAATCCGCAGGGTACTTGGCTCTATTCTTTGGCGTACATCCTATGCAGGCCGTCACATCTGTGGTGTTGGTCACTGTCAGATCTCTCCATCAGCCGAAAAATTCGCCATTGATGAGCAGGTCATATGGACGACTGTACTTCAGCCCCTGGGTGCCGAAAATTTGCACCATTTTAGCCTTGTGATTTGCCCCATAGTGCCTTTTATAGGCATTTTTTTCATTTTCTCATAATTTTCGCATATGGAGGCGAAATTTTTCAAACGAAATATCGACGGAAAGCTGGAAGTCTGAATTTTTCAGTGGTATAGATATTTTGCAGAGATTTTGCAGTTTTGTGCCTCTTTTTCTAGGTTGAAGCCCGATCATCATTTTTCACCTCCAAGCTCATATCTTTGTGCTCCGATCTTCAATTTTCTCCAAATTTGCGGCATCGGGAAGGTGTTCAGGAGCACTTCAATTGTATTCATGCACTTTTTGCTGATTTGTTTCCAGATTTTCATATTTTCAGTTTGTTGCTGATTTGATAATTTGGGATACTTTGTTGTAAATTTGCAAAAAAATGTGTAATCTTGTTTGGGACAAAGGGGTTGATTTCTTGTATTGTGAGGGAAATTTGTTGTTCTTCTCTTGTAATATCTCATTGTATCATGGATTTGACAAAAGTTGTACTTCTAACTCCATATAACTATCATGAGTGGAAATCTCAAATGGAGTTGTTATTGTTAAAATCGAAGTTGCAAAGAATCACATTTGGTCAAAATCCAGAACCCGTAGGAGCAAAAGAGAAAAGAAAATGGCTTGATAGAAGGGATGAAGCTCTTGATACTTTGAAGTTGTCCATTTCTCCTGATCTTAGATATCATGTTGCATCTTGCACTCATCCTAATGAAGCTTGGACTACTTTAGAGAGTCTCTTTGGTAAGCCAGATAAGATGAGTAAATTTAAGTTGGAGAATGAACTAATGGGTCTTAATCCTTCAGATTTTGACAATATTCAAGACTTCTTCTCTAAGCTCAATTCTCTTAGATTGCAGTTAACTAATTGTGGGGTTACTAAAGAGGATGAACAGTTGATTCTTTCTATTCTTGCTAGCTTGGTCCTGATTATTCAGTGTTTGTTTCTACTTTCTATGCTACAATGGATGCCCATGCCCTTGGCAATGCATACAAAATGCCTTCTCCTGATGAATTTGCAGCTTAGCTCAGAAGGGAACAAGCAAAGTTGGTACACATGGGCACATTGAAGTCTTCTACATCTCATGCTCTTGTTGTAAAGGATACAAAGGCTTCAAGTGGCAAAAGTAAGAAGCAGAACAAGGCTCCCAAGTCTAATGAGCAAGGTAAAGATCCTCCTTCACATAGCACTCCTGAGTCCACACCCTCTTCTAAAGAGGAATTATCTAAAAAGAAGAAGTCAAAATGTGCATATTGCAAAAGGTTAGGACATGATGAGCATAGATGTTATAATAAGAAGATTGATGAACTCACACACCTTCTTCAAAAGAATAACATTAAGCTGCCCTCATCAGTGTCTTTTACTTCTTCTTCAGCATCTCAATCGGCAGCCCCATCATCATCATCTCAGTCACAGGATATATGATCTACTTCTAGGCTACACAAGATGGAAGGACAAGCACTCCTGGCCTCTGCAAGTCCTAAATCTCATAGATGGCTTCTTGATGCAGGGGCATCTCACCATATGGCATCTTCTATGGATATGTTCTCTTCTTTTGAGCCTTGTAATTCACCTCATAGATTGATGGGTAACAATACATACATGAAGGTAAGTGGGAAGGGTTCTATTGATATGGGGGAAGGGAAATTGAATGACGTACTTTGTGTTCCTTCCTTGTCCACTAATCTCCTTTCTATTTATCAAATTACTCATGGGGGTTAAGGTAAAACAGTTGAGTTCACTCCAGATAGAGTGTACATAAGGGACTTAGAGACTATGGATATTGTTGCTATCGGGATGGTTGATCATTCATCTCGTGTATATTCCTTTTCACATTTTGCTTCAGAAGATGATAATGTTCCTTTGGCTGCATCACACACTCCATTGAGTGTGAACCATGTTAGTGAGGAGAAGTTTGGTCATCTACACCTTGGTATTCTAGAGACCAGTGCTGAGCTTCCTACTCCTCCACCTCCTGCTTCTTCAGCCATTGATGCTTTTATTCAGCAGGATGATCATAGTTTTTCAGATCTTGCTTTGTGGGATGAGTATTTGACAGGTATTTCTAACTTGTTCATGGAGTCTCATACTGCAGATTTGGAGGACACACTTGAGGGGATTTCTCTCCTCTTTGATGACAGTTTCAGCACAACTGTCATACCATCTACTTTGTCTTTGGAGATTGACATTTATGAGTCTCCTCATTCACTTGATTTGACATGTTTCTTGGTTGAGTTTGACGATGATTATGTTGTGGCTCATTCAAGCTTGGAGACTCCTCAACAGTTTTCAGAGGCATACATGTTGAGCATTCATGCTTCCTCCTTTCAGTTGGACATGGAGTGGCTTCTTCATCAGCTTATGGATTTGTTTCTTCCTAAGGGAAGATGTGTTGCTTGCAGACATTGTGTCATCTTTTGTTTTCAGGCATTCTTCATCGGCTTTGGAGCTTCTTCATCATGGGGGGGATATCTTATCTCTCTACTTCCCTCTTATGGGGGGGTATTTGATTGTATATACATGATGCATGTTGTCCTTGGGGGGTATCATCGAGTCCTCCATACATCATGTTCTTTTGTTTTTCTCTCTTTTGGAGAGGAGTTTTGTCCCATTGGGTTTTCTCCTTTTCTCCGCTTGTGAGAGGATGTTTGCATTTGCATTGTAAATGGGTACCTAACATGGCCTAGTAGCCGGGACCCATCTTCATAGTTTTTGCATAATAGTGTGCTCAATAATCTTCTCCCTAAGTTGCACTTAAGGGGGGGTGTTGGTGTGAATAAATTGTACCTAGCTAAATCATTCACTAGGTAAATTAGGGGACATATTCACATGATTAAGTTTACTTAGGATAAAATATTCTTTCTAGAAGTCTTAGTTGGCTTTTCTAGAACTTATCTTATCTAGCTAGGATGCATCATTTCTTAGGTGATCAGGTTGTTGGTTGTCTCATGTCATAGGATTATGACATTTGTCAACATCATGTTCATTACTACATTTCAACCTTGCCTTTATAAGCAAGGCATCTCATGTACATTTGCATATCAAGCAATAGCAATTCAACCATTAATCAATCTTGCATTGTGAAGCAAGCTTTCTTGCCATTCTCTCTCTTGTGGAAGTGGTTTTGGTCGCAACTGATCTTGGGGGTGTTGGGGAGTCACCATTTACTCCCACACAACTGATTTATGAGTATATGATGCCCAGAATGGACTCACACCAGTATAGTAATAGCAACAGCAAATACAGTGACAGATATAAGGAGTTTCAGACTTGAAACCATGCACCTTAATGTCTTCAACGAACTTGGAAATGACAGAGGATTGCTTAGAATGAGGTTTCAGATTTGCGCCAATGTTGAATGACCTCCCACGATTTAGTATGAAGTGTTTGCTACTGCTCAAAGTTGAATTCAAGACCCAAAAGCCAATCACACTCCTTCACAGAGCTCATGTCCTCCTTCCTAGACACCAATCTTCCTCAAAAGGGTCACGACCTGGTCTGAGAAGGTGTCATGCCTCCTTAAAAGTGTTTCCAGGGTGTAACAAATGCGTAGATACTCCCTGAATGAGTTTCCTTCCTTCAATAGTGAACACGTCCCCAAGATACAAGCTCCAAACTCTCCAAAATGCTTGCGTCCTTGCCTAATGCCCCCTTCCTTTTCAACACCATGTTCAAACTCATACAAAATGATAGAAGTAATGCCCAGCCAGAAGTTGTAAGCCAATGCGATATCAAACACATACAATATAGCGGCTAGCAAGTACCTAAACCCTAAACGCTGTGCTCCTCAACAACTTTAATCTTCAGACAAACTCAAAACAGATATTGCTGGGGTTGGCTCACAAGAGATTATTCGCTCAACTTATAAACCCTCGCACCATTCCATACAGTAATATATTCACTCAACACCAATTTTGTCTCCACCCAACAGATTGATAACTTATGATTTTGCAATAATAATCTCAGGCATGAATATGAATATTATTCAGAAACCCTCAAATTGAATCTTCAAATCCTTTGCTTCTCAGATAAGCTGATTTCAATAGTTAATCTTTTAAATTTATCTCCGAAGGAGATTCATAAATTTGCCTTATTGTGCAAGTGCGAATCTTGGATGAATCCGCCAAAGCCAGTTAGGGAGGAATCTTTCACCACTAAAACTAGAACCCGTGGAAATTCTCACCTAGGGTTGCAAACCCTGAAGAGTTATTCCAAAACACAAACCCAAAAAAATAATAATAATCTAGAATATGAGAGAATGAGCTCTCAAATCCTTTTTATAATGCCTTTTTGCCTTTTTAGGGTTTTCCCGCATAAATCACTTAACACAATATTATAATGTGACTTTATTAATTAGACCTTTTAATATTTCTCATTGTCACTTTATAACCCCATAATATTTAATCATTTAATATTACCTTTATATTTGTACTTTTGCCAAGCAACATTAAATAATTAAATATATTAATATTATTTAGGTGACCTTGGAAACGGGGACATTAGAATGTTCTTCCAGTTACAAGTTATTGGCTTGTAAGATTCCCAATGAAGGAGCAATCAATCATACTCTAACAACTCAATAGAGTTAATGATAAAATCTTATGATATAACTTAATTTTCATTTCTAAAATAGAAATCCACATGTTGCCATCACTAGTTGTCATTGGAACTTAGGCATAACTAAGATACAAAGATGGATTTAGATTATCTTACTTCCAAATTTCAAGATATAAGTGCACAAAGATATCATCTTGAGCTAGGATATTCAGTCTCTCAAAAAGCCAACCAAGTAAAATCCACCAAGTCCTGATTGCATTCTTGAACAAGGAGCAGGCCGGTTTGAATCTTCGATGCATCCAATGCTCCCATAGAGACCAACTGAAATTGAGTAAAGTCAACTAGAAGATTTGGACAACACCTCATAAATAGTGGTTGACATATTTGGCTGTTCTTTAACAACTTTATTCTTACAATCATCTAGTTGATATCAAAATAAGTGAGATAATTGCACCCAAACTTCAACTAATTGACGATAGCTAAACTCTCAAATCAAAATTAATTAACTCATTAGTGATTACAATCAACAACAACCTCAAATTCAAGGCTAAAAGAATCTCTCACTCATCCATGGATAACACTTGCCATGGGTAAAGCCTTAGATATCCCAATCAAGAATTATAGTCATCCTTGATTAGAAAGAATTGTAGGGCTGCAAGATGTCTTTTTGTTTCTTTTCTTTGAGGATGAGAGAAAACTTGTCGTAAATTACAAACCGTGTTAACTCTTGGTTTCGTTATCGAGAGTTATTAGGCAATACCAATACATAAGCTCGAAGAATACAAGACAATAAATTGTCCTCACACATTAGGTGATGTTATCAACCTTATGATATTAAAAGAATTATATTGGTAGTCTGGCGAGTACATTGACAACTCTTCAGGACATCATTGTTGTAAAAAGTTGGACATAACCAAGACAATCATCACTAGCTGTAGAATTTTCAATTCCTATTGCTCGAGGACAAGCAATATTGGGAAGGGTGGACTGTCATGCCCCAACCATAAACCACAAAACCTTCGATTACAAGCTGCACAAGGATTAAAAATACTTGGTGACCAAGGATAACTTAAAAAGGAAGTAATGCAGCGATTCCATATTACTCTAAAGTATTGCTAATATAAGGATGACTTTAATTAAACTAAAGGCAACACTTACTTTAATTAAGCTAAAGGCAGTACTTGGATTAGGGAGGGGTGCATCATTTGTAAGGGGTGCAATGATTATTAAGGTTGTGACTATTCACCCCACCATGAATGATATATAGGGAGGTGGAATCATTTTGTGAAAGGCATCAATCAAGCAGATAAGCCCACAAGACTAATGCATACTTCTCTCAAAGCATGTATTAGTTTTCCTCGTACCTATTTAATATGCATGAATGCTACACTGTATATGTCTAAAGCATTCATGTACTACTATTGTACTCCTTGCAGGCCTTTTGAACCTCCATGTATATGACAATCCTAAATGGAATGTAGTTCCCTAACAAGTACAAGACATGCATTTAAGCAGAGAGTTCACCAATTAACAAAGTATTAAGCCTGCAAAATATATAGGAAATTTAAATATAACCGAAACAATCCTTCATTTTGATATAAAATATTGTTGCATTTCGTTTTTTTTAGCACTACAAGCTGAGTTTTATCTTTCCAATAGGAACCATTCTACTTTCGGTTCCACAATGTCTATATACTGTTATGTATATACTTATGCTTCCCACTTGATTATACAATTGTTACTACCCTACCCGACTGTCATTAAAACTTGATGGCCAATTGAAGCTCCAAATTATCACACTTTTTTACCATCTAAAAAGGAAATTTGCCCCAACTTAACCTTGATAATCTAAACAACCACCTCAGTATTTTTGTTGACAATTCAAATGTTAAAATTCTTTTGAATAGTCAAGATCACAAGAATTCCAAGAAAACAAACCTCTTTAGGTTGATATTAAGCCAATAAAGTTTTGTTTCAGTTTAGTTTGGCTTTATATATTTACCTTTGGCAAGTACTGTTATAAGATTCAGAAATGTTAAAAGAATAAGATAGAAGTCTTACTTAGTGTTATGATATTGTCTACTATTTCCCACTAATTTGTGTTTTTGGAATTATATACATTTAAAGCATTACTATGAGCCTAAGGCAAATGATAGTAGTGTGGAATATAGAGAAAAAAACAACACATCTCTTAACCATTCCATGTTAATGTCCTTAATATCAAATGTACAAGCATACCAAAGAACGTGTCTCTAATTTAATGTCCTTAACATCTATTAGAAATACATATCCATTCAAGGTTGTCTACCTGCAATTTGCCATGGCAACTTGATGAGATCTAGTGTATCTTTGATGGTGAATCATTTCTCAACGGTTAGCACTCAATTCTGTGCTAAAAATCAACAAAAACCCCAATCAAATAGCAATTTTGTGTGGTTAGGGTTTCACGACACGTTGGTTGGGCCATTTTTTGCCATTTTTACATGATTTTTTGTGATTTAAACCCTTGAAAATCGTTGAACATCATGGCTGATTAAATTGGGATTTTTTTGGGAAAAAATCTTCTTGACCAAAGATTTTTTAAAAGTCGGGATTTTTGGGATTTTTTGAGGATTTATGCTTCTATGGGTTTAGCCATGGTGTATGGTTCTCAATGCTAGACTATTTTATGTATTAGTTTGAATCGTAGTTACACCACCATCGGGGACGGGGGGACAAAGGGGCCTCAATTTGGGGACAGGGAGGCGTGTATATACTATATACTATACATATGGTACTTAAAATGCTAGTTATGAAAAGATGTATAAGACTATTAACAAGTAAAATAGCAAAATTGCAAATGCCAAATTGAAATACTAAATAGTAAATACTTGGACATTGAACATTGAACAATGAACATTGAATTTTTCAATATCGAATTACTAATTAGAAATTAGAATACCCAATACTGTTGATTTTTTATGATCAGAATATATAAGCAGATTTTAATTTAAAAATCAGATACAATAACACAGCATATACCCTGGGAAAACCCTCCTCTTGAGGGAGAAAAACCCAGCAACAATATATCCCTTATATATTGAATATCAACAAATGCCTCCTTTACAAAGAGGCTGATATGAAGGCCAAGAAAGAGCACCACAATCTGATGCTAACACAACAATAATATAAACTCAGCCTTCTACACATATATCGATCTGCACTTTATAATCTTCTTACTACACCAACTTGCACTTATGGATATCGAACTATGATGAATATTGAATATGAATGATACAATGGGGAAGCATCGATTATATATACAAGCAAGAAGAAGGAGACGCATCTATTCAATCTCCATGTCAGCCTCCACATCCACCAAAAGTCATGTCTTCAAGATGCATGAAGCTGGCCTCAAAGAATTGCTACACTTCAAAAATTCGTGTCTTCTAAATGTCGGCCTCATTAGCAATGATTGAATATTAGTTAATGTAAATTGATGAAGCGCCTCTTCATCGATTATTGTCTTGCAATTTAAATAGCCGTTAGGCTATCATTTAAATTGTCTCCATTGCATGATCTGGGCTGGAAGTAGAAGCCCGACGTTGCTCCTCTAACATCAACACTCCCTCTTAGCTAGGGAGGATACTTCCAGCTGCATAAGACATATCACCGCATTGTGATGTGAACCACAATGGCTACTCCCATATGTGGATAGGTAACATATCACCTCATCGTGATATCAACCATCATGGCTACTCCCATGTATCGTAAATGTGCTCAAGTGCCCATCACGGAATCACTCAACGTGATGTCGTCACCTCATCGTGACGTTCACCATGGCTACTCCTAGAGGGTGAAAAACACAAGTACAAGAAAATCATCACGGACTTTCTCATGTGATGTATGTCATGGAGTCACACACATGACATCCACCATGGCTACTCCCAGAGGGTGGAAACAAGGGCTTTCACCTCAAATCTCTTGCACAGAGAGATGCATTAACAAGGGCTGGCACCTCAAATCTCTCTCATAGAGAAATGCATTAACAGAAGATCACTGATGCTGAGACTCCCTCTCAGCTAGGGCTTCATTCTCCACCATACCAAGCTTGTCTCAAAAGTACACAAACTTTATCTTGGAGAGAGGCTTGGTGAGAATATCTGCCGTTTGCTCATCAATGTTGATATACTTCAATTGGATCGCTTTCCTCAATATCATATCTCGGATATAGTGGTATTTGATCTCAACATGTTTAGTTCTGTCATGAAACACTGGATTGAAAGAAAGCTTCACACAACTTTGATTATCACAATGAGTGACAGTCGACTCCATCGATTGTCCAAACAATCTTGCAAGGAGCTTTCAAAGCCACATTGCTTCTCGAGCTGCCACACAAACTACAATATACTTGGCCTCTGCAGTGCTCAAAGCCACTGAAGATTGCTTCCTGCTACACCAGGATATCATCGCAGGCCCCAAACTGAAACATCCAGAGGTACTCTTCCGATCAGTAACACACCTTGCCCAATTAGAATCAGAATATCCATGCAGCTTCAAGTCCATACCAGAAGAATATCTCAAGCCATACCCAACTGTGCCATGCAAGTATCTCAGGATATGCTTTGCTGTAACTAGATGTATTTGCCTTGGTTCACACATGAACTGACTAAGTGCACTCATTGCATAGCAAATATTATTGTGTAAATCATCAGATGTTATCTTATTATCATAAGAGCAATGAATACATAGATTACAATGCATGAGAAGCAATAATCACGGGGACGTGATTATCAACTTTACTGAAAGAAACAGACAATCATTGAGATGTGATTGTAGGAGAACTAAAAGAAACAAAAAACAAACTAATAGAGATAACTAAGAGAGATTAGCATTAAAATAGGAACTAGCTGTAGTTCTAATACCATCCCTTAATGCTTAATCTATCAACTAAAAAAGTAAGTCTACCCATATTGTGTTGGTCATCAAAATGCAAAGTGTGCAGACTCCTGCTTCTGCTCAGTTTGCTCCGCTACGTGAGCACTTTGCTGAGATGCTTCCTGGTTGGACTTCTCATTAGCCAACCGCTTTCTGCAATACCTCTGTATATGACCAATATTCCCACAGTAATGGCAAGTAAAAGACTTCTTGAAAGACTTCTTGGAGCCCTCCTTCGAATCGCCTCGTCCTTTCTGCTGAGTGAACTTGCCTTTGCCAATGTCCTTGGCAGTAAATGCTTGTTCAGCACTTGGAGACTCACTGCTGCTCCCAAACTGCTTCTTCCACCGATCCTGCTGCAAAAGCTTGTTGCACATCTCATCAAACTTTAAGTCAACATTGGTGGATGTAATGTTGAGAGTTTCGATGAAGTGCTCGTAGGAACGTGGCAAACTTTTCAAAGTGATCACCACCATATCCTCCTCTTCTACCTTACGATCAATGGCCTCCAATTGATCGCGAATATTTTTTACTTTCATCAAGTGCTCTTGCAAAGACACTTGGTCATCCATCATAATTGAAAAGAGCATATTCTTCAGAAAGAAAGCCCTTCCCTTGTCTTAGGTCTCATGAAGATCTTTCAAGTGCTTCCAGATCTCCGCAGTTGATTTACCAAAAGATATTTCTGGTAACATGTCATCGGCAATAGATAATTTAAGAAGCATGACTGCCTCTCGATTACTTCCATCATACTTGTCCTGATCCTTCCTAGTAGCAGTGGGACGAAGTTCTGTACCTAGAACAAGCGCATCCAGACACCAGTACTCAAAGATGGTAAGCATCCTATGCTTCCACGTGTTCTAATTCTTTCAATTGAACCTCTGCAAACTTTCCAACATAATATTGGACAAAGACGCCATCCCTCCCGTTTTCCAAAGCACGAAAAACGAGGTAATCCAGAACTGTAAATTTTTGAAGAATTTGTTTTCGAAAACTCTATACAGAAATTTTATTTTTCCTAGATATTCTGTCAAAACTGGCTTCAAAAAATTTGTTTCAAACTGCCATCACCTCAGAATACTGGCACAAAAATCGAGGCACGGATCCTGAGGTACCCAAAAAATTCGAAGCCAACCCAAAAAAGTACTTGAAAAACCCACAATGAATCTGCAATCAGAAAAAAATTTCCGCCTTGAGACAGAGGGTCAAAACCCTAGACGAGCTTTCTCAAAACGCAGTCACCAGATGTCTCCAAAAGTGTCGAAAATATGAGCCAAAAAACCTAGGTCGCGCGGGCAAGGAATTGTAGAACAAAACGCGACTTCAGTAAAAAATCCGACCACGAAATCTTCAGATCACGCCCTCATAACAGAAAAAAAAAAAAATGCGGGCAAAAATCATCAGAAGAAACGCTGCCCCAACTTCTGTAGAAAACGCATCAAAAAGATAAGGAAATCGTGCCTTCTTTCCTTAGTCGTGCGGGCTAAAAACACAGAGCCACAAACAAATAAACGCACCCAGAAAATGTTGAAATTGCGCGCCGAAAACACTGGCTGATGATCACGATGCAGGCAGAAAAACTTCTAGTCGCACGTGAATAGACAAAACGCGAGGAAGGAGCCCTCATCACACAAAACCCGCGCACACAAAACCTGCACATCACAGGCCACGAATAGAGGGAAACAAGTCGCTGACAAAAGGAAAATGCGCTTCCAGAAACGTGTGAAGGAGGTCGCACGTGCCCAAAAACTAGAATAGGACGCCCAGAAAACTGAGGTTCAGAGTCGCGATCAAAGAAAAAACGCGGATTTTAAGTCTTGATTTGCAGAGGACGCAAAATCACACTAAAAAGAAAACCCCCAAATCCGCCATTAATAGATGCAAAAATCCACCTCAAAATCTCACGAAAATTTTCACAAATCCTTGCAAAAATTTTAACCAGGTTTTGCAACCTGGCACTCTGATACCATATTGTGTAAATCATCAGATGTTATCTTATTATCATAAGAGCAATGAATATATAGATTACAATGCAAGAGAAGCAATAATCAAGGGGACGTGATGATCAACTTTACTGAAAGAAACAGACAATCACTGAGATGTGATTGTAGGAGAACTAAAAGAAACAAAAAGCAAACTAACAGAGATAACTAAGAGAGATGAGCATTAAAATAGGAACCAGCTGTAGTTCTAATAAATATCTGGTCTAGTATTTGACTAGATACATCAACGATCCAATCAATTGTTTGTACATAGTAGGACCCACCAGATCTGAACTAGCTGCAACCTCTTTTAGCTTCTGCAAGTTGGACTCCATAGATGTAGACATGGATTTGCAATCCATCATACCAAATCTTTTCAAGATGTCTAATGTATACTTCCCTTGACTCAGAATGATCTCATTAGGCCTCTACCATACTTCTATGCCAAAGAAGCAACGCATGTAACTAAGATCCTTCATCTCAAATTCATAAGCCAACTCCTTCTTGTATTTGATAATGAGGTGTTCTTCTCCAGCAAGAAAATAGATCATCAACATAGAAAACCAAGATCAATGCCTCACCATCAATTGCCTTGAAGCACAGGTTTGAATCAACATCATTCTTGGAGAATCCCAAGCTCATCAGGTATCTCTCATACCAAGTACGAGAAGCCTCATCTTCAATTACACCATTAAGGAATGCAGTCTTTGACTCCCTCTGAAGCTCCAAGTTCTTGCATCAACCTTCTGACCTCCTTGACAAAGATTGCCTGCAACGCTTGCCTTAGAGAAATGTTTTCCAACGCACACCTTTGATACTGTAGAGAGTTCAAGATTGTCCTCCTTGACCTCATCTCAAAACACTCTATTCTGAAAAGGTTTGCGGAGATACCAATGTCAAATCCAGATTGACTGTCTTGTACAATTCTGATCTCAGCAGTTGAAGAGGTCTTCCAAGGATTTTAGCATCGGCCTTTCAACACTGCAACCTACACTTCATCTTAGTGAGTCACAAAACTCCCTCTTGATCCCTGCCTCAGAGATTGGAAAGAAATCCTCTGAAAGTGAAATCCCTCTATTGACATAATCTCAATCCTTTTCTCGGACATGCTCTCAACTCGAACCTTGAGTCCTCGGATTTTAACTCCCTCTTCGAAGTAATGTCAACCTGAATAGGTTCTTCCTCTTCAAAAGATGTCTGCAGCCACCAACTCAGTCCTGTGACTGCAAGTTGTGAGTCCATGCTTGATCATTTCTTTGGTCGGCATGACTTCCTCACAAGATGCCTAAAGTTCTTCCTCCTTGTGCAATCTCTCATTACCTTCTTTCTCCTCGATCCGTCCTGGAAGCGTTTTAGAGAGAGATTACTAACAATTTATAACTATCCAAAGAAATATCAAGGCTAGAATCATACAAGGTTTATGATCCCAAGTTATAGCATGAATACATAAGAATTCATGAACAATATTAAAAGCATGAAATGCTTATCTCTTAATAGTTTATATATAAGAATCAATCTATAAGTGAAATATGTAGCAAATATTAAAAAAACAAAATAAAGAAATAATAGAACTTATCTTGTTGATTCTGATACATATTGCTTTCATCTTTTCTGCTCGCAGAAGTGCTAATCTCAGCAGAACAAAAGACAATCTGCACAACACACATTATGCAGCCAGCATATTCAATATAGGACCAGCCTTCTCAAGGCACCATCGCAGTCCATGCACATAGAGAATGGTGTCGATGTGACCATCCAATCACAATTGAACTTGCAGTTCTCTTTTCATTTCTAAGTCACACTCGGAAATCTTCACAACTAGTATGAAACAATTCACAATGAATGAATGGCGACTCCAAAGGGTCTCATCCCAGTGATCACTAAGAGAAAACACTATCTTTTCTACACACATGAACCAAATAAACAATGTCAGATCTGCACAGCTTAGCAAACTGAATTTTAGCCTAGAGGTGAATTCAAAGATACAATCCAAGAATACTGATCTTTGCTAATCACTGTACTCAATATAATTTACTGCTCTTTATGCTTAGATCAGTCCACGACCTTCCTCCGACAGGTTCATGACTTGATCATGTCTGATACAAGAGTCATGCAGCTAGGTAATGACACCAACATGGGATGGTGAAACAACAAACTTAAAGTATCTGTTAAACACAAGAACATGATCCCGACCTGCCTGATACATAGGCTTTGATAAATCTGTTAACTCTTCATCATGATTGCTGCTAATGACAACAATATCAGCCATCAACCTTACGATAGCACAACGATATCATTGATTCCGGGAAGTTGTGTTATTCTAAAAATTACAACCCGATATCAGGTGCTCTGCTTCAGGATTCCAGATTATTGCTCCACTCTTAAGAGTCGCAAGGCTTCATTAACACACCCAATTGCATGTACAGACTCGTACGTTACTGGTAGAAGAGGAAACAGGATGAACTTTCACCAGAACGCAATGAAGATAGCAATGGCCGATCTGCAAAATTAATCACATGTCAAGTCGCAGATCTGATTTATATCTTGAATGTGCTTTAATTAAAATCTGATCGGATCTCCTTTAAACCCGCTTTGATACCATGTTGATTTTTTATGATTGGAATATATAAGCAGATTTTAATTAAAAATCAGACACAATAACACAGCATATACCCTGGGAAAACCCTCCTCTTGAGGGAGAAAAACCCAGCAACAATATATCACTTATATATTGAATATCAACAAATGTCTCCTTTACAAAGAGGCCGATATGAAGGCCAAGAAAGAGCACCACAATCTGATGCTAACACAGCAATAATATAAACTCAGCCTTCTACACATATATTGATCTGCACTTGATAATCTTCTTACTACACCAACTCGCACTTATGGATATCGAACTATGATGAATATTGAATAGGAATGATACAATGGGGAAGCATCGATTATATATACAAGTAAGAAGAAGGAGAAGCATCTCTTCAATCTCCATGTCGAGACAGTCACCCCCTCAATGGCAACCAACCTTGCCCACATCACCGTCATTTCAACCTCAATAGCAGTACCAGCCAAGGAGAAATAACTTCCAGCCGTACAATAATTTCAAGTTGAAGTTTCCGCAAGGAGAACCGAGGCAAAACAACGAAGCTGAGAAACCCACAGTCTTTTGCACTTTCCATGATTCTGTTGAACACACTGGTGCTACATGTCTGAAAAACCAAAGAATGAATCAGCTCATGGGATTTGCCGATTCTGCTTCTAGTTCAGGTTTCATACCTTCTAGTTCAAACGTCGTCTCTTCACAAACAGAGGAGTTTGATGGCGACTCCGCAACGGGGTATTTTGATCGAGAACCCGTAAATGAAGAACAAGAAGAAGAATACCGCCAATTTTCTCTCGTTGTTAATCATGAGAATATTACCTCACCTGTGTTCACATGTGCGCAACATTTCAAAGCACAAATGGAGGAAGAAGAGAAGTGGAATTCAAATGCAAAAGGAAAGGAAGTAGCTTCTACTTCCAATCCTAAAATTTCACAAGAAAACATTGTGCCGACTGCTCCAGATTCGTCTTCAGCAAGTTTTGACATTGTGTCTTCTATGATGAAAACGAAGGTACAAATCTCTCAGCTGGAGTATCTACAGGATAATCCAGAACAGTTGGATAGAATCTTGAAGGTTGTGAAAAAGAAGGCTGCTGTTCCACCAACATTACTATAGTCCTCCGTGCCTGGAGAAGAGAAGCCAAAACCGTTCTATATATCTTTATATATAGGAGGTTTCAAGCTGAGCAATTGTATAATTTGTTGTACCCAAAACCAAAATTTTTGCTTCACTAAGGCATTTTGCTTAATTGAGTTTTAATCTTGTTAAAGTGTTGTGAAATGGTCGTTTTTGGGGTTTTCAAATATGGAGTTGGTGTCAGTGTCATGTCAGTCTGTCATTGAAGAGATTTAAGAAAAGTGAAAATTTGAACGAAAAACATCAAAATTTTCTATCTCTGGAGAAGGGAGCACATTCTCAAATAGGCGCCCTATCTTTTAGGGGCTCAGGTCCTGTTTTTAGGGTTTATCACCTCCAGCAAACATTTGTCCGGCATCACGTCAGCTTCGCAGTGAGCTATCGAGCCTGTCAAACGAACCTGTTTCGGGCAAGTTACGGAAGATACAGCGCAAAACAAGGCGAAAGCGAGAATTGGCTAACATTGGAGAAAAGCGCAGCTTTTGAGAAAGCCGCCCATCTTTTTGAGGTGCCAAATGTAAGTTTTTGGCTAAATGCCACCCAAGATGTTTGTTTCACATTTGTTCGAGCTTCGCGACGCATCCGTCAGTGGGTGAATCTGAGTTGCTGAAGCACCTGAACTGGAGGTCAAACGTAGGGTCAAATCTTAGTTAAAATATTTGAGGAAAAAGCAAAAGAGCAGCTTTTGAGAAAGGCGCCTAAGCTTTTCAGGCCTTGAATGCTTTCTTTCTGATGATTTCAGATATTCAGTGTGTTCGTGTTACGTTCAGCTTTCCGTTGCCTGTCTCTGTCAGATTAGAAGATGACTCAGCAGCTTGCAGCCGAGGTTTTTATATTATTTTTGTCGTTTCCAGAAATGGCTGTCTGGAATGAAAAGAGCAACTTTTGAAAGGGGCGCTCTTGTTTTTCATCCCTCAGATGATGTTTTCTGGGGAAATGTGCCTTTGCAGCTGTTGTGCAGAATGAAGTCAGCTCCGCAGTGAACCTGAGATCCAGTCCTGAAATTGGCTAAATCAGAAGTTATGAAGAATTTATTTCTCCCTTCGTTCGGGATGCAGAAGTCAAAATTTCACTAAGTCTGAGAAAAAGTGCAGCTTTTGAAAAAGGCGCTTGGATTTTTGAGCCTTCAGATGTCAGTTTTATGGTTTTCAGTCTCAAGATATCTTTTGATTAGTTTTTACTCAGCTCTGCAATGCACCTGTCAGCCAGCCAATCGGAGAAGTCTGTCAATCAGTGTCAGAGGATGAACAGAGGTCCCGACAGAGGTTTTAGCTTAAATTTTCATGAAATTTGGCTAAGTCTGGAATTCGCTTGAGAGTTCAAAGTTGAATTTTCGAAAGTGAGTTGAATGGACGCCTTAACTGGAGTTCTGACTGCAGTTAGACTAAATGATTTCTGGGTTGTCATCTTCAGTTCGTATATTGGCATGTGGAGTGATCTTTCAATTCGCATGTCGAGTTAACTAGTTTGCATGTTCAGTTAACTACCTTGCATGTTGAGTTAACTTGATTGCATGTCCACTTAACTTAAGATTATCAGTGAATGTCAACTGGAGTTCACATGCATGGCGAATTTGGTTGCAATTGTGAAGTTTTAGTGAAGATAGCGCTTCATTGAGAGTCAACTGAAGTTCAAGAAGGGACGCCATATTTTGATGAAGCATTAATTTGTGAAGCATGAAGCATTAAATTTGTGAAGTATGGCGAATTTGAGTGTTAACTGAACTTATCAAAAGGGTCGCCATATTTAGGTTTGAATAGTGAAGCATGAATTGGTGAAGCTACGCACTTTTCAATGAATGGCAACTTTAGTTCCAAAAGGGTCGCCATATTTAGATTTTATTGATTAAAGCATGTGAAGTTGGCGCATTCTTGAAGGCCAACTGAAGTTCCAAAAGGGTTGCTATTTTTAGAACATATTTATTGCATGAAGATGGCGAATTCCTCATCTCAATCAAGATTGCTAACTGAAGTTATCAAAAGGGTCGCCTTAGGTTAAATTTGGTGAATCCAAAGCAAGTATGAAGGATGGCGAACTCAATGAAGATGATTAACTGAAGTCAAACTCGTATAGAGTGGTTAACTGAAGACTTGAAAGGGCAAACCCTAATGCATGGCTATTTATTTAGCTTGTTTGAGTTCCAGTTAATTAAAATGGGGTCCAATTAGAAGCCAAGCGCCATTTTCCATGAATTCCTTGCTTAATGCGAATTTTCAAAGATGAAATTCTATATATTTCAAGAATGGCGTCCATTATTTCATCATCTTTTGCTCTGAAGCTCTTATTTCTCTTGAGCGACCAGCAAGCTAAAGGTGATTCAGGTGTCCGATTTCAGCGTTCTTCGTAGCAACGAGTTCAGATTGTTCAGAAGAAGAAGATTCTAGACTTTATTTTCACTTTGCATGCAGTTCCAGAGAAGAGATTGGCAGATTTTTCAGAAGCAGACAAGCAAAACTTTCTATCTTCTATCTTATTTCTTCTATTTCTCACCTTAGGTACTTTCTTCGCATGTCAAAGAAATTCAACGCATATTCAGAATCTGATCATCTGGGTTCGCATATTTCAGCGTTTGCAGCAAAACCCACGTCTTAGATTTTTTCGAGAAAATTGCCCCTAGCCTTCATTCTGAAGCTCTGTGCTTTTTTCCGAGAATTTCTTTGCATGTGGGCTTAAATCACATTTTTTTTTGAAAATCTCATCATTTGGGTTTGTTCAGAATTCCGTTGTGCATAAAACCCATGTTCCAGATTTTCTCAAGAAAAATTGCCCCAAGAAGCTCTAAAAACCCATGCAATTCTCAACTGAAGAGTCTTTGCATGTCAAGCTAAACGACGTGTTTTCACAATTCTGACGTTGTGGGTTGTCTTAGAATTATTTTCCGGACAAAACCCATGTCTCAGAATTTTTGGTGAAAATTATCCTCCGACAAGCTATTTTTAGTCTTATCAGAAGCCATTTTAGCTTTCTGGAGAAAGTTGTCAGAACATAGCCGTGTTCACAGTCAACGGGCGAGTTTTTCAGAAGGTAGTTCAACTAGACTGAATTCAAGACCAAATCGGTCTTAATTTGGGTTTTCATCAGAGCAGGTAACAATGAAGCGTTAAGTTGCAAAAGAAACAGAGATCACTTCATTTACGGAGCCGCCAAAGTCATTCAGATCCTGTGCCATTATCTTCGTGAATTCAACGTACTATCTACGCGGAGATTCAACGTACTATCTACGCAGAGATTCAGAAAATGTTGGACTCAAGGATAATTTTTCCTATTCATCACTCCACCTGGGTGTCAAACATAGTTCCTATGCGCAAAAAGAACGGTGAAATCAGAATTTGTGTTGATTTCAGGATTTTGAATCAATCGTCCTTGAAGGACAATTATCCCTTAACTATCATGGACCATACTGTAATGTCCCCTTCTCGAGCATGATCTTTCCAGTGACCGTTGGCCTATTCTGGAGACCCGTAGGCTATTCGGAAGGTGAAATTAGGGTTTCAGATTTTGAAGGATGCTCTTGCTTGAGGTTGGTTGTTTCAATGGTGGATTCTTTCTGGGTTTTCAGAGAGCTTCGCAGTGATATGTTTTTCTTGGCATTCTGAGCATTTTTAGGAATTTACTATTTTTAGTAAATTCTATTTCTGACAGTGGTCTTGTTGGTTTCGGCTCGGTTGGCTTTCCATTTCAGATTGATCAGTTGGCTTACTCATTTTTGGTTTTGGGGCATAACTGGAGAGATAAGTCGAATTATTTTAATTAAGTCATGTTTTAATGTTATATTTTAACATTGACCCCCTTGGCCTAGCAACTGCACTTTAAGTTGTTTTAAAAGATGTTTTTTATGGGTGGGCGCCTCATTGAAGGAATTAATTATATCTTTTATTAAAGGATTTATTCCAAGCATAAGTTGGACGCCAACTTCAAGGAAGGGATGAAGTTTGTAATTAAAAGTCAAAGTATTGCTTGGGAAAGTGGGACGCCATCTATTGGAGGATTAGGGTTTGACTCATAACAGAAGATTAGGGTTTCAAGAAGATCAACTAGAAATTATAAAAGGAAGCCACTGGTTCTCATTTCAGCATCTTTTGTCTACAGGAATGTTATGCTGCCGGATTGGCTTTGGGATTGCTTCGAGGAATGAAAGCCTCCTAGCTTGGCATTGCTTCTCGCTTGAAAGATAGCAACTAGTGGTGAGATAGTGTAGTTTGTGAGATTTGTATTGGGATTTGTGCATTGTAGTTAGTGTGTAGCTTTGTAGATCAGATTTATGCAAATTGGTGAATTTCTGGAGTTGCATATTCTTCATAGCAGATTGCTATTTTTATGCATAAGTCAAAAAATACAAAAAAATTAGTTCTGGGTATTGTTTAGATCTCATTGTCTATGAAGGGCGTACCTTTTCCCCAAGTTGCAGATTTTTTTGTAGAGTCTTGAATTTTTAAAAGGAAATCGCCCCTCTTGCTGGGCCGTACCATTTGCATTTCTTGGGATTTGTGCCATTAATTAATATCAAAATTTTGGTGTCAGTTTTATGTGCCAATCTTGGGCGCCATCTTCTTGGGATCATATTGCATTTCGTCTCGTGAAATTTGATTGAGTTTGAAGTGAGTTGTGAGTGAATCTGTGAGTTTCAGGGCTACTGTTCATGCAAGCGGAAAAGAGGACTGTCATAAATCAGATTATCAGGTTGGCCTTAATAGTAGAGTTTTTGATTAAAGCTTGATTATTCATTGAAGGAAATTCAATATATATTGTTGCAGCTCTATTTACATCTTGATTCACATTGATAGCAAGGCATTATCTATCATATTGTACGCTGACGGTTGTACTGACAGCAGTTGTTAATCTTGCTTTATCATGATTTGTAATGCTCCTCTTTACATTTTGTAATTGCAATCGTATTTCTTTTACCTCCGCCCTATGGTAGCTCCTTTCCCACTCCGGGTCAGAAAGCACATTTTGGGTGTTGAGTTACTTTCAGCATTCTCGCTTATTTCCCGTAATTGCATTGTAATTCTTAGCATCTCCGTCATATGGTAGCTCCCATTCCATCTCGGTTTAGAAAGCACATTCTTGACGTCGAGTATTTCAGCTTATTAGATGATAGGGATCCTCTGACCACATGCCCGTCATTCGCCGACGCATTCTTGGTTAGAGTTCTTGTATTCAGCATTTCCGTTAAGATCCTCTGACCAATGCTCACACCTTGCCCACATCGGGATCCTGGTGTACATTCTGGTTAGAGTTGCTTCAACATCGTTTTGGTTTAGAGCTAACCTTAATGGGTGCATATTGTTTGTAACTTGCAATTGAAAAAAAAAAAGAAAAAAAAATTGGCTCGGAATATTTCACATACCTTACAGACAATCACTGGATCAAAGATGCTATCACTTCTTGATGGTTTTTCTGGTTACAATTAGATTGCAGTGGCTGAAGAAGACCAAATTAAGACAACTTTCACCACGCCATTGGGGACGTTTGCTTATGAAAGGATGCTTTTCGGCCTTATCAATGCTCGTGCTAGATTTCAAAGGGCTATGGATTTGGCGTTTGGGGATCTTAGGAATAAGATCATAGTCGTTTATCTTGATGACTTAACTGTTTTCTCAGATAAACGGGAAGACCATTTTTCACACTTGGTGAAAGTTTTCGAAAGATGTAGGTATCACAAGATATCATTGAATCCAAAGAAGACCATCTTTGTAGTGACGAAGGGCAAGTTACTTGGCCATATCGTTTCCAAAGAGGGGACCAAAATAGACCCAAATCGAGTGGATTCAATCAGGAACTTGTCTCTTCTAATGAACAAAACGCAAGTACA
>VDFB02295202.1:0-37327 GCA_007258455.2 Sequoia sempervirens
TAATGAACTTATTAGTCACTTTTTAAATATTTTGTTCCAATTTTATCTTATACAAATCATGTCTTATATTTACCAAATTTTATATAATTGTTCAATTGTATAGATTATACATTTTATACATACAAGGAGATGTTTTTTTTTAGTGATTCAAATATTTTCTAGATTTGGAAAATACTTAAAATTACCTGCCCTTAATTTATGATGGATACGATCTAAACTATTTAAGGAATATTTTAATTTGTTACCTAACGATGTGATAAATTATTGAAATTTAAGAATTAATCATTTTAAGACATGTCTAAACTTAATTCAACAATGGCACATAAATCTATATGAAATTTGATTATAGATAAGAAATTATATAGTGCATATTACTTGAAAATTAGATAAAATATATATACATACATGAGTGCATATAATCATCAAAATGAACATAACACGGTCATAATTAAGTGCATATATAATCATCATATTAAAGTCAACTGATATAAATAAACACAAACATGATCATATTAATCGATGTAATATATGTGAAATGGTCCATGAAATAACATGTTCAAAATGTATATGTCAAGTCCAACACATATATTTAAATAAAACTAGAGATCTATAGTCCATAAACTTTAAAACCATCTAACTATCAGGGCAACCAGACAAATCAAGTCTCCTCTTTGCTCCATGTGGGCTAGATGTACCTGTATCATGCTGTAGAAGAGTACAAGAAACTTCAAATTAGATTTCAAGTTATTTAGAAATTTTGATATAATTTAACATAAAAACTTGAAAATATAAACTTGATAAAAATAAATTTAATTAAATATCCAATAAATACAGTACAAATGATTTTTAGTTTGCATAAATTACCATATGATCATGCGAATATACTGGAACATTTTGGTCAATGGGTCACATAACTATCAACTAAGAAGGTCCAAATGCTTGATCTACTATTTCCTGCATATTCAAATAAAGCAAACAATATGTTAGAACTTCAAATATATATATTTAAAAGATACCTAAAAATTGTATAGGAGATTTAGTACAGTTTACAACGTTGAATGATATGACCTCATGATCATGCACTTAAGATTGCCCATGCATAAAAGCTAACGATGTCTTAGGTCTGCCCGCCATGGGTATCACATGAAATCCTTGCTTATAGATACAACAATGTATAGATCATTCACACATGTGTACAAATTCAAATTAAATTAGATCTATGATGTGTATTTAATTTAAACTTAACAAACTTTTGAAAGCACACACCTAAGTTGATGATGACTCAGAAGCATTCACCACAACTTGTGGTTGGTTGGTACTTGGTATCACATGACCTCCTTGCATGTGTACAAATTCAAATTAAATTAGATATGTCCACATAAATTAAAATATATATTAGTTTGTACCTGACTAAAAAGTGAGTCCAATTTTGCAACACTCGAAATACAGATGATCATATTAAGATTCAACCATCGTGTGATCATGCATCTACACCAAACACTTCTTAAATTAATATTATATTATATATGAAAAAATTAATGCTATTATTTACATGAATTTTGCACATTTCAAACAAATTATTTAAATGTACCTAAGTTCAAAAGATGTACATACCTGTGTAGGATGATCCTCAGAATATAGTAAATCCATATATGACTTTGTCCTAGATGCATGTGGATCACCTGAAGTGGATGCCTGAGTGTTCCCATAGCCCAAGCATCCATGCTCTCTATATCCCACTTCAACTACCGCATGTGTAGTCTAATGAGTGAGATGTCCTAAAAGAGAACTCAATGCTCCTAATATCGAAAACATTGTCTGCTATTGAAATGCAATGTGAACACTAGGAGAAGGAGGAGCAATAATAGGATCAATCATAGCATGTCATTGAGGATCAACACGTGCTCCTAAACTATGTTGGGGCATTCCACACTAAGTTCCCTAAAATGACCTCATATCAAAATAGTTGGGTTTTAAACCCAACTCAAACTCAACCCATAACTTTCTCAAAAAGTAAAGGGGCACCTCACAATTTCCATGTGGTGGAGCATCAAACACCATCCACCATCTATCCCAAAAAATTGTACCTATCTGATGGTGCCTACACCATTTAATTGAAATTCATTTTTTGGTGGGTGGAATTGGTTCGTTTGTTTGAGGGCTAAAAAAGTGTTGGCAAATGGCTTGTTTGGTAATTTTAAGGTCATGGATTTCTTTATAAGACAATCCATCTGCATAGAATTCTCTCCTCTCTTCTCTCCATGGATGGAACCTATCTAGGTCCACATCGATAGATTAAAAAAAATCAACAACAATTTGAATCCAACATGTGAATTGTGCAAGATGGGGGGATATTAGGCTCATTTTTTTATCAAATCTATATTTTCCTAAATCACATTAAGGTTTGATGTAATGTTCTCTCTTAACTAAGTCTGATCTACTATAGGGCGTGGGGGGTTAGGAGGTGGAGAGGGTGGAGGTGTGGGGTTTTGTTGTGGTGGCTGATCTAGATGTATGAGATCTTTAGGTTGCTCATTTGGTATAAAATCCTGTATGTTAAATTCAAGCTCCATGTTCAATGAAATGACAACTGCATGTTAAACAATTAAAAAATATATATCAACAAACTAATTAAATAATGTACACAATTTGAAAGTTATAAATCACATTGAACGTGCATAAATTCAAAATACATTTCATTTGAAGACACATTCAATTCAAAACATTAAAAAATCCATAGCATGAAAATTTAGACTACTTTATGTTGTAGAATTTATACAAACAATTACAGTCTCCCCTACAATGTGTACATTAAATTATACAATTAAAGTCATGTACATGTACCCTTGATTAAATTCTCACTTATCTTAAATTTTGATTTCAACACAAAGGCCTAATTTAAAATCTTTAAATAATAATATTAAGGTCCTACTTCATTGATTTGACAAGTGGAAAAATTATAAATGTATTAAGTATAATTTAATGAGCTACTCAATCATAATTTATTTCAACATTGGCATTTCATGATGTGTGATTTTGGGTTTAGGTGATATTTTTGTTTAATTTCTAACTAAATAAATCTAGAGTTGTTCGTCTTAACTAGCTTATATTTCCTTACTAGTTTGAGAAGATAATCATGGCTATTTCAAAATTTCTTAGGTTTTGTTATTATATATTTGATACACATATTTATAAGTCTCAAACGTTCTCACTTTTGAAAGTTCTAAGTATTAGGTCCATGAAGAGGAATATATAAAATTATAAATTGTCCATTCCTTTTCATTGTCTATTATAGACCATGAACCTTGAAATTTGATTGCAATAAATATGATTTTGAGAATTAGAGCCAACAAGCATATTCATATAAAATTTATTTTATGATAGAGTTTAATTTTATTAAATCATGTGTATTCAATTGATTTTGTGTTGACTTCTAGTAACCATATGGTTTCATTTTCCTTGTAAGGTTAAAATTGAGTGGTGTGTGGTTGTTAGTTTCAAATTATTGTATCATTCTATCTTGGACTAATGAATGTCATGCCTTAGTGATGCTTTTTATATGATTCTATGTATGCCCTAACCTATGTATTGATTGTCAATGAAATATTCCTCCTAGGCATCATGTCACTTGTCAAAGTGGGAATGAGGGGAAGGCTAAGAACCCACCTATGAATCCTATTGGTGGTCCTCAAGTTATTGATCTCCTTCAAGATATAATAGTAAGGGGCCCTCAGCAAGAGGCATCTCATTCAGTGCATTCCCATCAAATTCTTGGGAGAATAGAGAGGAGAAGCCTCAAGGTGGAGAGAGAGAGAGCACTCTAGGAGCCCTCATAATTCAAAATTAGATGGAGAGGTAGGTTGAGAGGCCCCCATAGACGGGATAGGTAGGTAGTGCATGTGGATGGTGTGCTGCCAAGGAAATTTCATGTATATTGAATTAGTTTTGTGTTGATTTATAGTAACCATATGGTTTCATTTTCCTTGCAAGGTTAAAATTGAGTGGTAAATTGTACTTGCCAAGCCTATGTTGATGAAATTTGATACTTGGTTTTGAGTTCCTTAGAGGTATGTATAGGGAATAGATACAAATTTTAGGGACTTGTTCACCTAAGCATGAAGATTATGAACATATGTGAATATTGCTAAAGAAATTGAACAAGGACTTGGAAAAGTGAGCACATCAGGTATTTAGAGATTTGTTAGAGGTGGAGAATAATGATTAAGAGTGATAAAAGGTATTACTAATGCAATATCAAGGGCTCACTAATAAATATTATTAAGACCATATTTGAAACAAATTATTTCCTTGACATTATAAATAGACCTATCTAGGGATTATATGTGATTTTAGGGTCAGTAAAAAGACAACAAATCTAGACATTATAAATCTAATTCAGGTTTAGGTTTTAGGGTTTAGGTCCTAGGATTAAGGGTTTTAGTTTTTAGGTCTATGTTTTTTGAAACCTAGGGTTTATGGTTTTGATTTCTAAATTTTGTGTCCAATTTAGGTTAAATTCTAGTTAATTTAGCTATGATTTTATGGTTTTTAACTTACATTTTGATGCTTTTGGTTTGGATGATGTTTTTGGTTTTAAATACAATTTAAAAACTATAATATATTCAACGTAAAACAAAAAAAACAAACAAAAACTAAATAATAATTACAGAACAAAAATGCAAGATATAAAGCAAAAGAAAAGCATAATTCAACCAACCTGGAGGTGGTTGAGGTCATTTGTGTTGATAGGAGGAGGTGGCAGTGAAAATTTGGTTGAAATAGGCCCTTAGGAATGCGTATGCAAATTAAGCTCTCCCTTAAGCATGTTGGACAAACTCAGTGATAAAATGAATAGCACAATCATTTATTTAAAAAATTAAATAGCTTTAAGAAACATGTACATGTTATAAAACACATATGTGTTATTGTACACATTTTGTAATGAGTGTGTGTTTTAGGGTGCATACCCAAATATAAACACATGCATATAGATTTAGGCTTGGGTACCTGATCCAAAGCGCGTACACATTTTTTAAAAACGTGTATACATTTCCTACAATTTTTTTTGTTTTGGTTGAAACTTCCCCTTGTCATGGACCCAACTTCCAACTTTTACCCTAGACTAAGAGGGTTCCTGACTAATCCCTTCGTTGAAGGGTAGGGCCACTTCTAGTTAGGAAGGTGTTTGGGGGACTGCTTAAGTCCATGGTTGGAGCTAAAGCAGCTGGGTGATGCTCTCCCTCTTGCAGACAACTTTTCAAGTCTTGGAAGATAGTAAGAACTAGATATGGATCTCTCTCCTTATTTACTTTAAGTTATTGTTTATAGCTCACTTGTTTGAAATCATTACATTGTGATATAAAGCAAATGATGTTAATCTTTTTAGTTGAAAGGAAGTTATAGATGTCTTGATCTATCTAAATGGAAATAGAATGCAGTAGCATGTTTCTTATTTCAATTTTTTTTTAAATTCTCTTCACTTTGAATATTAGATGATGATCGTTTCATGATTAACTCATGTCAAATCTTTTGTGAGATGGAAATGGATTTACAAAACGTTACTTAGCTTGATATATAAATGCTTCAAGTGATCAAAGTGAACATTATAAAATCTTAAGTGTAATGGGATATATAACAAAGAATCTAAGATTAATATTCACCTTAGGATCAAAATATTCCTCTTTTAGTTTGCAAGATTGAGTACAAAATCATGAATTTTTCTAAATACTTTCCTTTCTAGAAGTAAAGAAAACTATGTAAAAGACCTAATAAAAGTGTTTTAAACATGCAAAGAGTAGGTGATATTAGAGGATCTCAAGAGTATATCTTATGTGTTACAAAATAAAATCTCTTGTGTTATATCATATCTAAGAAGGGTATTTCTATAAGGTGCATTAAAAAATATTTTGACTAAACTTTATAACCATGGGCATCCTTTGCATATAAGTATTTTGAAAAAAAAAATCATTTACTATTTTTTTGTTGATTGTACACATGTATGTTTTGGCTTTCAAAATGCTTTTAAAAAATGCCACTTTTTCACATCATAGACTCGGAACTAACTTTTATCATCTAAGTATTAAAATAAATTACATACTTGAAAACTAGAAATAAAATCCTATATTTCATGTTTTTTCACTATATTAATATATTCTATGTGTAGATGCAATAAGTTGTTACCCCAACTATGACATACTTTAATTTTTTAGGAAAAATTCTTTCTTTTTGATCAAAAAGTGGTCTTAATTTCTTGCACTTGAGATATGAGAGTATCAACACTAACTATTTATTGTCCTAAAAGCTAATTTAAACTTTTAGAGTTTGATCAACATTCTTGTATCTTTCTTCTACATGTTTTTCAAAGGATGAACAATCTCTACATATCCTAATAGAAATTTCTAAATGAAGTTTATCTTCCAAAAAAATAATTTATGTGCTTTCTTGCTTGCGAAAAAAGAAATCTTGAGAATGGTTTTGAATACGTTGATGTTTATAAAAATATCCTTCTTATATATGAATGACACAAAAAATTACCTTTGATAACACATAAAATATACTCTTAAGATTAAGCAATATCTTATACTCTTTACATGTTTGAAATATTTTTCTTAGGTCTTAACATATTTAAAATACTTTTTAAGGTCTTTTACATGTTTTACTCTATTTTTTAAGAAGAAAGTAAAGACAAATTGATGACTATCAACCCAATGTTGCATAGTAAAAGAGGATGGTGTTGGTGGTACCCACTTTGGGGAAAACACTTGAAAACAATGCAAATCTGAGCAAGTGGGCAATAAAGATAGACACGCAGATTCCACAAAATTATTTTCAACTAGCAAACATATTTATCAATATTCATTTGAGATCTCCTTTATTGAAAAAAGTAGCACAATATTTATACTGAGTGATATTATTTTTATTGAATGATTCTATTTTCACTTGTAATTTTCCATGAAAGGTCAAGAATCGCGTGAAAAAAGAATTATGTCGGCCCTTTTACAAGGCACTGGCTATCCAACCCTAGGAATGCACCTGGGGATGGATGGAAATGTCATGCCCAACCATGCTATGGATACGGCAAAGGCTATAGAGGCAAAAAAAATGCATGTCCATCTGATGTCCATGCCATGCTTTACATACTACTCTGACCGTCCGTGCACCAACCGGCCGTGTGCTGCAGGAGGCCATAAATGTCAGAATTGTGTACTGAAGGAGGCCGTAAATGTCAGAATTGTGTGCTGCAGGAGGCTGTAAATGTTAGAATTTTTAGATTCCAGTGCCCAATAAAATGTTTTACTAAGTTTTTTAAGTTTTCCATTTGGCCCTTTTTTTTTGCTGCTTTGCTCGCGACTATTGGTATGTTTATAGGAAGGTTTTAAAGTATGTTTAATAAAATGAAAATAATTAATATATTAAGTATATATTAGCATAATTAATATATAATGTATATTTTATATATTATTTTTTTAACAAAACTATTAAATATAATAGTAATAATAATTCTATATATGTATTTAATAGTTTTGTTAAAAAAAAATATATAATAATAATTAGTATAATTATATTATTTCTAAATTTTTTTATTATATAAAATATACATTATATATTAATTATGTTAATATATACTTAATTACGATAAACCAAAATTAATGGATAAGAATATAATTATATATATGAGGATTTTAATAAATAATATTAAAATAATTTTAAGGTTGAAACCAATTAGTATTTTAATATATAATGTATATTTTATATAATAAAAAATAAATTATAAATAATATAATTCTACTAATTATTATTATATATTATATTTTTTAAGAAACTATTAAATACATATATAAAATTATTAAAACTATATTTAATATAATTAGTATAATTATACTATTTATAATTTCTTTTTATAGTTTAAAAATTGCACATTTATATTATACTAAGGATAGAAAAATTATAATATACATTAAATATATTAAAAAACTAATTGGTTTAAGCCTTAAAATGATTTTAATATTATCCATTGAAATCGTAATATATATAATTAAATTATTATCCATTAAAATTCTAATATATAATTAAATTCTTATCCATTAACCCACCATAATTCTATAACTAACAGTAATTCTAATTACAACCCTAACCCTAATTCTAACTCTAATTATAACCCTAACCCTAACCCTAATCTTACTACTAACTCTAACCTAACCCTAATCCTAATTTTATTTCTAACCCTAATCCTAACCCTAATCTTACTACTAACACTATCCTAACCCTAATCCTAATTTTATCTCTAACCCTAACCCTATTCTTATCCCTAATTGTAACCCTAAACTTATTCATAACTTCAACCCTAATTTCCTAATCCTAACCCTAACCCTAATCCTAACCATATCCCTATCCCTATCCCTATCCCTATCCCTATCCCTAATTTTAACCCCAACCCTAATCTCTAACACTAAATATAACTCTAATCATTGCCCTCACCCTATTTCTAAGCCTAACCCATTTTATACATGCTAACTCCAACCCTAACCCTACTGCTCATCTTAAACATAATCCTAAATCGAACCCTAACCCTATCGCTCATCCCAAACACATTTTTAAACTTAACCCTTTTTATATATGCTAACCGTAGCCCTAACCCTAAACCTAATCCTAACCCTAATACTAACTCCTATAATGATACCACTATATATCTAAACCTAACCCTAACCCTATTCCCAATAATAAAATTAATCCCAACCCTAATAAAAGTTTGAACCTAAAAATTAATCCCAACCCTAATAAAAGTTTGAACCTAAAAGGGTTAAGGGTCAAACATGTGTAGCAAGTTCACACTTCTATTCTTCTTGGAATTTAACGTCCCCTCTCACAATGATCTTCCTGGTTCCTAGAATGTAGATCCAGTATACCTTAGATGTTTCGTTGTATCCAACAAAATACCCCTTCTCTGTAGTTAAGTCTAGTTTGGTATGCTTCTCACTAGGAATGTGACAATAAGCAATGCTGCCAAAATTTTTGAAATGACCAACTTTAGGCTTCTTCCCCATAAATGCCTCCTCGGGTGTCATCTTTCCCAATAATTTGTGTGGAATTCTATTTTGAATGTATATTGTTGTGCTACATGCTTTTTCCCAAAGATATCTAGGCATGTATTGATCATATAGCATGGCCCTAGCTACTTCAACTATTGTTCTATTTTTTTGTTCTGAGACCCCATTCTGTTGTGGATTATATGGAGTTGTCCACTCTCTCTTTTAGTGCAAAAATATTTGAAGGTTTTCTCGATGTATTCACCCCCATTATCTGTACGAAGAACCTTTATCTTCTCTCCTGTCAAATTCTCTACAAGATCCTTAAGCTCCTTGAAGTGACTAAAGACTTCAACTTTTGTCTTCAAGAAGTAAATCCAGGTCTTCCTGGAGAAGTCATCAATAAAGATCGTGAAGTATTTATAACCCTTGAGAGACTTAGTGGACATGGGACCACAAATTTCAAAGTGTATCAACTCTAAAACTCCCTTGGCTCTATTGTCACTCCTAGGAAAAGCCGCCTTGGAAAAATTTCCAAGTACGCATCCTTTGCATACATCATCATGTTTTGTACTTACTTATGGAATTCATGTGACAGTCTCCCTAAGAAAATTAAGTGCTTCATGATGGATGTGACCCATCCTTCTATGCCACAACTCTCCCAAATTTCTGTTACTATTGTTGCTAGCTAGTGCCATCAGATCTTCAACCTACAACTTATATAACTTATTGCTTCTGATTCTAATCTGTTTTGCTGACTTCTGATTCTGATGTTTCAAATACACCTTATGTCCTTGAAAGAGTACATTGTACCCTTTTTCTTGAAGAGTAGATACTAAAATCAAATTCATCCCCATTCCTAGTATATGCAACACATCTATAATCTGGAGATTCTTTCCTAACTCCCTCTGAACTATGACTGTTCCTCTCCCAACTGGAGTACACTGGGATTTGTTGGCCATCTGTATCTGGAAGTCTATCTGCTTTGCTTTGTAGCTTGAAAAATACTCTCTAACTCCTATCATGTGACATGATGCCCCACTATCGATGTACCAGACTCATGTGGTGGTTGAGCTCGATAGGCAAGCTACAAGAGCGAACTCATCTTCAAGTCTTGAAGATAGTTCATCAACATTTGCTGAAGCTATTATGTGTTGTTTTTTTCTTGTCACCCTTCTTTCTATTCGGACATTAACTGACATAGTGTCCATGTTGATCAAAACCAAAGCACTTAATTTTACTTAAGTCTTTCTTTTTCTTATCTCCCTTCTCTTCTTTGGAGTTAGGCCCTTTGTTCAATCCTTTCTTGGGTTTTCCCTTTCCTGAGAGAGCAACATTTTCATCATCCACACCCTTCTGGCCTTTACTACTACTTTCCTCAGACAAGGCTCAACCTGATCTCTTCCTGTGTAAAATCACTCCATAGGCGATCCCAGTCAGGTAGGTCATGCTAACCATTAATCACTTGGACAAAGATGTCCCACTGTTTTGAGAACCCATTCAGGGTTGTTCTCACGAGCTCATCATCACTTATTTTTTCTCTGACAGCTGCTAACTCATCTTTGACTTGCCTAAACCTAGTGAGGTAACTGAAAACTCCTTCTCCCTTGTTCTATCTGGTGTTTCGTAGCTTCTCTCTAAGAATCAATTTCTTGTTGATAGTGGCACTCTGGAATAGTTTCAAGATTGCATCCCACATCTTTTTCCATGTATCTAATTCTGTAATATGAGGAACAATGTGATCTTTAACTCCATCTTGAATAATATGCCTAGCTTTGGCATCCTGCCTATGATAGACTGCTAAATCCTTTGGATTTGTGGGTACGGTAACATTGGTTGTTGCAAATTCCTTTATGTCGTGCTCCTCCAACAACAGTAATATTCTAGATTTCCAGATACCAAAGTTAGATGCGCCATCTAGTCTGTCTTGATCTCTCAAACCAACTGAAGCCATTTTCTGAAACCCTCGAACAATAAACCCAATAAATTTTTTTCTCAAAATAATTCTAACTTATGTTCTTTATAGCTCTGATACCATGTGAACTTTCTACTACCATAAAGGTGTTATTAACCAGTTTGTTATTCCTATTGCTTATGTAGAACAAATTAAACTCTTAGCTGAAAAGAATGAATTAAAACATAATAGCACCATTCAACAATCTTAATTTGCAACGAAGTATAAAAGAAATTGAAAAACACATATAACACAACACAGATCATTTTTGGACAAACGCCCCTGGAAAAACCTCAATCTGGGGAAAACCAGTTTGATAACTTTATTATCAAACTACAATTGAGAATGATTACAATAGTTTGCTTAATACTGGAAATTCAGGAAACTCTTCATCTGCCACTATTTGAACCTCCCTTTGGAACTCAGAAGTTGGAAGCTTTACTTCTCAATTACTGTTGTAAAAATTTTCTGGTGTCATCCCCTGAAGACTCAATCGATTCAGATTAGAAAAGAAGAAGAAAAAGCTAGAATCATGGACTCCCTTTTATAATCTCTCATTCAGAAGTGAATGGTTATGAATGGAAGTTGAAGAGACCCAATTAGTGGTTCAGACTAACTAGAAGACTTCCATAATCTTCTAAAGGAAAAACAATTGACCTTCTGCATTCCTCTGTGTTCCCAACCTTAATGACACCTTTTAAGACTAGAACACTTGTCTGAGCTACAATGTTTAACATAAATTTCATTGTAATATTTTATATTATTTTTTGGTATAATGAAATTTATTATTTTTGGATAAATAATATCTTTTAATAAAATAGAATGTCTCATTTTTATCATTTTTAATTGAATAATTTAATTAGAACACAATATAAAAAGATAAATTTTAAATTAAAATAAAAGAAACAATTAAAAGTAAAAGTATAAGGACAAAAATTATTTTTAAAAGTCATTTCAACATGTGAAAATAAATATGAGTGGGTATGCAAGTAAAATAATAGAAACAATTTTTTTTTAATTATAATCTATTAAATTGTTGATAGGACACCTTTAAATGACAATTATATTTATTTCAAAAATATTTAATAAGAATAATTATGACAATATTTAATGGATGTATAAAAGAATGATAACAAGAAATATTTTTGAATTAGAAATCAGTTTTAAATATATAGATTTTATTATTTTATACAATTAATTTACAAATATTCTTATTTTTATTATATTATTTATGAAAGATGCATGTCTACAATTTATAATAGTAAATGAGAGAAAAAAAATTAGATTTAAATGAATAAATTTTTTTATCAACTTTTGTGATTCACTATCAAAATGAGAAAACATTGTAGAACTTACTACATAATGAGAATAGAGAGAATACAAAAAATGAACATAAATAAAACTCTAAATGTTGAAATAACAGTAATAAATTCAAATAGAAATCAAATTCAATATAGTGAAAACAAAGAACATAATATAAAAAGAAGGAAATAAAGAAAATTCAAAATATTAACCACTCTTAAAATATAATCAATAATAAAAATAATGATTTAAAAAAAAAAAAGTGAGAGAGAGAATGATATTAACAAAAGAAGTCCAACTCAATGGTTAATGATAGGAAATCTAAGAATGATTATCAAAAAGTAATAAGATTCTAAATAATTATAAATGATAATAATAAATTTATATTTAAATATTTTTAGAACTCTACATGTTAAAAAAATTCTCAAACATTTGTTATCATAAAATTTCAAAAAGATATAAAGAATGTTGTTCAAATGACAAAGTGAAAAGGAATGTGAAGATCTAAAGAAGGAAGATTTTATATGAGTTGATATAATTCAAAACATTATTTATTAGTAATAGTGTTTTAATTTTTATTTTTTTTATAATTATGAACTCAAACTTAATACATATTTATACTGCAACAAATTAGACAATACATAAATTATTATATCAAATAATCTTTTCAATATATAAATAATATTTACTTTCTAATTCTATTATTTAAACAAGATTATGTTTGAAATTCATTCTTTCATTCTTTTATAAATTATGATATTGTTAATAGATTTATGTAGTGTATGTAAGATACAAGAGTATGGAGGTCAAGATAAAGAACAAACTATTAATCAAAAATATGTTTATCAAAATCTATTAAATTATATAGAAAATCATAAATAAAAAACACATAACACATATTTTCAAAACATTTTGTGTTTTAAAAAATGAAAGATTAAATAATTGTAGATTTATTATCAATATGTTTATTTTGTATGTTTTTATTTTCAATAACATTTTAACATATTTATACTATAATATAATTTATAATTATTATTTTATTACTTATTATAATTAACTTAATATAATTAAATAATGCGTAATTTAGATTAATACAATTAAAAATATATATGGTAAAAATGAGGCATTCAATTTTATTAAAAGATATTCTTTCCATAAAAATAAGAATATTTATAAATTAATTATATAAAATAATAAAATCTATATATTTAAAATTGATTTCTAATTCAAAAATATTTCTTGTTATCATTCTTTTATACATCCATTAAATATTGTCATAATTATTTTTATTATATATTTTTTTAAATAAATATAATTGTCATTTAAAGGTGTCCTATCAACAATTTAATAGATTATAATAAAAAAAAATCATTTCTATTATTTTACTTGCATACCCACTCATATTTATTTTCACATGTTGAAATGGATATTAAAAATAATTTTAATCCTTATACTTTTACTTTCTTTTATTTTAATTTAAAATTTATCTTTTTCTATTGTTTAACTTGTTCTAATTATTATTCAATTAAAAATATATACTAGCATACCTATATTTTAAAAATATATGTAAAGTACACTAAGAGATATCCTTCTCAAGATGTCTATTTTTAATCAATTGAACCTTAACCCAGATTGAAGCTTAACTCTAACCGTAAAGCTATTTGAACCCTAATGGGAACCCTATTTGAAGTTGGTTTGGATTATTGGCTCATAGACAAGGACAAATTCCCTAGAAGAGTTTCTTTCAAGTTTGAAAAAGTGTAGATGGAAAATCCAAACTTCAAATTGGTTGTCACTGACTCCTAGCTCACCCAAATATTTTATCATCACACAAAGATGTGCATATTTTTTTTTGATAAAAGGGGTAAAAATTTATTGAATAATGGAAACCAGCATTACAAATAAGTCAAAGGCCGAGGCCAGAAAAGAATAAAAACACAGAGAGACCCAGAAACAAATCATTCAATGCCCTTGTTGTCCTCCGCGAGAACGCTCTCCAAGTCCGGACCAAGCTCCTGAGGTAGCTGAGCCCAATCCTCAATCTTCCAATCCTCTAGATGCTCTGAAGCCCACTTGGCCAGACAATCAGCCACCCTATTCCATTCACGGGGTATATGGACAAAAGACACCTTCTCCATAAGATTACCAATCTGCAAAATTTGTTGCACCAACACCGCCAGCTGCCAGTTCACATCCGACATCCTTCCTTTATTGAGTAAATTAACCAGAACCTGAGAATCAGATTCACAAATAACCCTACGCCACCCCAACTCAAAGGCCCTCTCCAGGGCATGAAGAATCGCCCAACCTTCCATGAGGTTGATAGTTTGAGTTCCCTTATGTATGGAAAAAAGAAAAACCACCGAGCCAGAAGAATCCCTGCCAACCCCACCGACTCCAGCAGGACCAGGATTTCCTTTGGAAGACCCATCTGTATTAACCTTCAAGGTTCCCACAGGGGGACGCTGCCAACGTCCTTGTCGCTGAACACGTTGCCCCACTCTCCTACCATTCTGGCCCCCCGGAACCATAGGGGTAAACCCCTGAATCCCCAGCCGAGCCAACAACTCTGCATCTTTCTTCACAAGCGGCATCTCCCCAACACCCTTAGCTTGAATTGTCTCCTGAACCATCCCCAGAACTCTAGACCACACCTGTTGAACCTGTAACAATTCCCCTTTGAAAATTCTCCTATTCCGTTCGAGCCAAATCTGCCACAACAGAAAGATAGGACCAGCCTGCCACGCATCCTGCAAAAAGGAGGCCACCGAGGGAGGTCTGCGAAGGCTAGTCCAAAAATCCATTAATGAAGAAGCATGAATACAGGGGCTATTCCAGACACCCCACCAAGAATGCCAAATCTGCAGAGTGAAAGGACACCGGAAGAACAGATGAGAAGAGTCCTCAACCCCATTCCCACACAACACACACTTCGACGGGCCCTGAAACCCACGCTTTTGAATATTTTCCCAAGTCAAACACCTGTTCCAAGTCAAAATCCAAGCAAAGCAATTGCATTTTGGCCAAGAAAACTTATTCCACACCTTTTTCCACCAAGGGACTTCCGCCCCCTCCACCCTTTGAGAAAGCAACCTCCGATAACCCGACTCCACCGTGTAGTAACCTTTCGGATTAGGTGTCCAAGCAAGAATATCCTTATCACTGAGGGGGGAACACTGTCTACTTGAAAGAATCATATACAGGTCCCTACACTCCTCAGCCATACCAATCATTGGCCACTCCTCTGGAGTCTTCCATCTAGCTCTCATAAGCTGGCCCTGTAAAGAAAGCACCTTAAAATCACTCACCCTCGTCCAGCCAGCAACACTGAGACTCCTGCTCAAGGCTACCAAATTAGGGAACTGAGAGAGGATGGGAGGATGGCCATCCCAAGAGTCGTGCCAAAAATGAACCTCAGTCCCACGCCGACAGATCCAAAATAAACCATCCTTAATGAGCGCAGCTCCCTTCTTAAGGGTAGTCCAAACCACTGATCCCTTTCCAACCAAGGGATAACGCGAGATATCTTCCCCAGGAGTGCCCTGAATATACTTAAAGGAAATAATCCTAGCCCAAACCCTATCCTTCTCCGTGCACCACCTCCAATACAGTTTAGCTGCCAAAGCTAGCCCTTCCAAAGCGGGTTGCCTCAACCCCAAGCCTCCCATCTCCTTAGGGCAGCACACCATGTCCCATCGCACCAAACTCCACTTGGAAGACAGCAGGTTACCAGCCCATAAAAATTGTCTAGCCAGTGAATCCAATTCTGCCACAAAACCTTTGGGGGCCACCTGCAACATACACCGATAAATAGGAAGGGCCTGGATCACCGACTTCAGCAATTGGACTCTCCCAGCAAAGGAAACCATCTGGTGGTCCAGTGAGTAACCTTCAACCGAAATTTATCCAAGATAGGCTGCCATGACTCCCTTGATAATCTACCCACCGCAATAGGAAATCCCAGGTAAGATAGAGGGAGGGTCCCAACCTGGAAACGAAGAACTTGAGCTATTCTCCTCTGGATAGGACCCAGAGTATTGAAGAAATAGATGGAAGATTTGTTGTCATTAATTGATTGACCCGAAGCCTCAAGGTACATGTCCAACACCCTGCGAAAGTTTGTTGCCTCCCGAATAGTGGCAGTCCCCATCAAGGCAGTATCATCCACAAACTGTAAATGTGATTGAGGGGGTAAATCACCCCCCCACCTCCATCCCTGAATAAAGCCCAGCTCCACCTGACGTCTCAAAAGGCCTCCCAACCCTTCCACAAGAAGAATAAACAAATACGGGGAGAGAGGATCACCTTGCCTTATCCCGCGAGAAGCCTGAAACAACTCAGAATGCTCCCCATTAGTTAAAACCGAGAAAGAGATAGAAGTGACACAACTCATAACCCATTGAATCCAATCATCTCCGAATCTGAATCCAGCCAAGATCTTTTGAAGAAAGGACCATCGGACTCTGTCGTATGCCTTCGCCAAATCAAGTTTGATGAACATAGCCTTTTCTCTAGAAATAGCCATCGAGTGGATGGTCTCAGTAGCTATAACAACCCCATCAAGAATTTGTCTGCCCTCCATAAAACCACTTTGCTCCTCAGAAATTAGGAACTGAAGCCACTTTTTCAACCTATTAGCAATTAGCTTTGTAATAATCTTATACACCACGTTGCAAAGGGCGATAGGGCGGAAGCGGCTCAACCTGTCAGCCCCCTCACACTTTGGAATAAGAGCCAAAAAAGTGGCATTCAAGGCCTTTAACATTTTCTTATTCCTCTGCGACTCCTTGACCACCGCTAATAAATCAATTTTGATGATCTCCCAGAACTCCTGGAAAAACTCAATCGGGAAGCCATCAGGGCCAGGGGATTTTCCTTTCTTCATTTGAAATACTGTCCTTTCCAATTCTTCTAAAGTAATCTCCCCCATAAGATCCTTCTTCATCTCTTGTGTCACCAACTGAGGAATACAAGAGAGGACCTGCGCCTCCTCCACCGAAGTCCCCTGCAGATCCTCTCTGAAAAGGGAAGAGAAATAGTGAACAGCTTCCTCGGAAATACGTTGATGAGAGGTCAGATTCTCACCTCTATCCGTGACCAAAATAGGAATAGCGTTTCCATGCCTTCGCGCCCTAACAGAATGAAAGAAAAAGGTAGAATTTTTATCCCCGTCCTTAATCCAATCAATCCGGGATTTTTGCTTCCAAAAGATCTCCTCTCGCAGCTCCCATTCTTCCAAAGCTTTCAAGGCCCTAGATTCCTCCTGTAATAGGCTCTCAGACACCCCATTCTCCCTAATAACCCTTATTATACCATCCAGCTTAGCTTGAGCATCGGACTTGGCTTTAAAAATATTTCCAAAGCTATTCCTATTCCAATGTTTAATCTTATACTTAACAAATTGAAGAAGCTTAGTGAAGACATACATTGCAGTACCAAAGGAAGGTCTGCCCTCCTGCCACCACCGAGCAATGAAGTCATGGAGATCCGGATCCCGAAGCCACATAAGTTGGAATTTAAAGGAAGGCTTGAAGGGCCGCCTAGCTGAGAGGATAGTAATCTTTATAGGCCAATGGTCTGAGCCCCTCCAGTCAAGAATCTCTGAGGAAGAAAGCCACCTATCCCCAACCCAGAAACAAGAAACCAGAAACCGATCCAACCGCTCAGCAATGCAGTTTTCACCAGGCCTCCGATTGTTCCAGGTAAAATGGCCATTACCAGGCTTGATATCCACCAGATTTAAAAGAGAAATATTGTCTTGGAATAGGAAGGAAGAAGCCTCCAACCGCATGGTACCACCCCGTTTCTCAGTAGACTCTGTTATAGCATTGAAGTCACCCCCAATGATCCACGGAAGAAAGGGTTCCATGCTTCGGACATAGCGAATATTCGACCACAAAATTTGTTTGCCCTGCATATCCACCGGAGCATAGATGTTGGAGAACAAAACCAATTCACCAGACTCATAGCAAGAGGCCACCAAAGAGATAGAGGATTTGAAGGACATCCACCACTGGGGGTAGATCTTCCGAGGGTTCCATAAGCAGGCCACCCCTCCAGAAGAACCCTGAGCACCAATACACTGGCACTCACCGTTCATCCAAAGCTTGGGCATAATACTCATCATACATTCCACAGAAAGCTTGGTTTCTTGCAAAAAGAGCATATCAGGAGACTGACATCTAATCAATTGCTGAACAACTTTTTGTCGAGGGCCGCTGTTTAAGCCCCTAACATTCCATGATAAAACAATCATTTCAAAGGACTTGAGAAATGCGAATCCAAAGTCTTGACTGACCCTGAATCCACCAGATTTTCCCCTATCAATTTAATCTTCTCCAAGTCCTTTTTCCTACCCAATTTAGCTACTTTCTCTGCCCCTCCTTTCTTAAGATCTTTCTGCAATATACCCAAATGTAGAGATGGCTTACTATTTTTTCCAGCCTCTGAGCCAGCCCGCCGCACAGAATGAGACAAAACCTCACTATCCTTCACCACAACGCTACCTGAATCTTTCTGAGCCTCCATCTTTAGATCGGATTCAACGTGTATGGACCCATCCACTAGGGGATCAGGAGAGACCATGAGCCCAATCCCCTCCTGACCAGAGCCTCCTCCAACAATCTCAGCCTCTTGTAAAGCCAAGCCCACCACTTGATGGTTTTCCTGAACCAGCTCAATCATTTGCCCCTGATGTTCAGTACCCAAAATTCCTTGATCCAAGTCCACCAAACTAGGGTTCACTTCTTGTTGGTTAAGATCCTCCAAGACCTCAAATCTATTAAAAGTATCCTCATCCTTGTCTCTCTTTCGTACTTATTTTATGCCCCTTATTCCTATTCCGAGATCTGACAGGAATAAAGCCTTCCTCCCCAGTCCCACAATTCTGAATAGGGCCCTTGCCCTTGTCCACTCTAGGCTGATTGCTGGGAGGCTGTGAAGAATTGGGCTCCAAAGGCTTGGCCCTTAGGCATCTGCGCAATAAGTGGCCGTACTCATGACACATACGACATCTAAATGGTAAAGTCTCATAGTCAAGCTGTTGAATCCAAGTATAAGATCCTGCACATACCTCCAAGGAGTCTGGCAGGGGTTTGCTTAAATCAATTTCCACACAAAACTGAGCAAAAGTCATTACCTTTTTGAACTGTGTCTGCTGCGAAGATCCCACAGGCTTACCAAGCCTTGAGGCTAGTAGATGCAAGACATCATCTCGCCAGCATTCGACCGGAAGCCTTGGCAATCTAACCCAAACAGGAACCCTACTAGGAATCTCCTCTGCCGGATCAAAGCCTGCATGCCACGGCTTGATAAACAAACCCACTTGGTTGTAAAAATAAGGGCCTCCTTCAAAAACCTTAATCCTGTCTGCCATGCAGTCGAAGGTCACCATAAAATAATTGTTTGCGAGGAGCCTAATCTCCATCTCACCTTCCGACAGCCAAGTTCGCCGAGCCCAAGCCTCCAAAAATTGCAAGGAGATTTTCAACCCCAAAAACTTATAGTAAAGGGAATGTCGAGAGTAATACTCAATATCGTCTGAGAGCATCTCCATCGGAATGACAACATTCGGCCTCTCTTTGCACCTCTCCAGACACCCATTAATCTTTGGCAATCGAAAACCCCCAGAAGAACCCATCTCGTTTTTCTCCATGTTTAGAGAAAATAAATTATTATAAAAAATTCTAGACCCTTGAAGTAAGGGCTTCGAGCCAACCGCTGAACGGAAATCAAGTTTGGGACCAGTCCCTGATGATTCCCCTTGTGCCATAGAAGAGGAGAAGAAAAAAACAAATCAGGTAGATAAACCCTCAAGACCACAAGAGAAAAGGCCTCGCGCCAGGGTTCGTCCCCACAAAACACCACCAGTAGGGGTGATTGCAAGGGCACGCGCCAAACACCGAAGGGAACCTTCACAAAGGAAATACCCAGCCGCTAAAAGAATACACCGCAACTACGGAAGAACAGCCGCGCTCCAACAGCACCTGTACGCCCAAATACCCAAAACCCACAACGGGCCTTCCAAGCAATGAGCCTCTCCCCTGACCGGCGAACTCAGATTCTCTCCCAGCCGCCGAACACACAGACAAGGGATGGAGCAAAGGCCGTCAGCGCAGTCCAAACCCCACCTTCGCACACCAAAGAGGAACTAGAACACAAAAAAAGATAACAGAGAATCCCAGCCCCGAAAGAAAACAGATCCCCCACAGCTCACGCGCATGCAAAAACCAGAAGCGAGCTAGGGCTCGGCCGCCCTAGCTCGACCCACGCAGCACAGAGATGCCATCCTCACAAAATAATAAATTCACAAAGATGTGCATATTCAACAGAAAGTTAAAATTCATAAAACTCAGGGTGAAAGAGTGGAATATTGATTTTTTATTAAATCATAATCTTGATTTAGTCATAACTATAATGGAATCATAACTCTAATTCAATCAAAACTCTACTTGAACCCTAACCCTACCCCCTACCCTAACCTTAACCCTTACCCTAATTAAATCTTAAGTCTAATTGAATCTTGATTGAGCCTTAACCCTAATTGTCCCATAACCAGGTAACTCTAACTGAACTCTAGCCCTAACTTTGAATGTAACTCCCACAAACTTCAAGAGTTTTATAGATAAAATATACCAAGATGGATGTATGAACCTAGGTAAAAGAGATTTTATGACTTAAAGTCAAGTTGCTTCATAGCCAAGTTAAATCTTGTAAAATTTCTTCATATGAACTTTAGGAAGGACAAAGCTTATCCAAATCTCCAAAAATAGGTCCCAACATGAACCTATCCCATAGGCATTCAACCTAGGGAATTTTTCACTTGATAATGAAAAATATTCACTAAATAACATTTAAAAAAATCCTTCTATGCAACCTTGTTTAAAAAGCAATAATCAAGTATCCATATATTTTTATTTTTTATACATTTATTATAAAAAATAAAAAATTTATAATTATTTTTATCTATTTTAATAATGAAATTTGAATACCCATGCTAATTCCAATTTAATTTTAGAACAATTTTAATAAACATACATATTGACAAAAGCACTCCCATGTAAGGTGGGCACATTTTTCAATACCTTCTTCTACCATCCAATCCTCTACTCACTCATTTCTATCCATTTAACTCCACTTTATCCATACATTCTCATTATCATATATTTACTATAATTAGCTTTCTATTACACTCGTGTCCACACATATTCCTATATATTTTACATCGAAGGTGTATCCAATTTGATAGAGATCAACCTAAAATTTGAAATCAATGGTTGACCTCTTTCCACAACCCTGGCCAATGATTGAAAACAAGTGCACTGTCGATCTTATTAGTTTTCCACTATTTTTTGGCTGCTTAATGGTGTCGCTCTCCCACCCACGCACAACTTAAATTCCCGCACTATAGAAGTTATCTATTGAAGGATAAGAAGACATGGGTTTCCAAAGCTTGTTACACTGTTTCATTGTATGAAAAAAAATAGAAAATGCACAAAATGGGTATGTTGAAAAGGTTTTAGAATCTTTCAAACAAATGAAATTGGTAGGTGTAAAGCTAGAGTCCTCAACCATTGCCAACATCCTCCCTATCTATGTTGAAATGGGAGCTTTGGAATAGGCTATGCACACCATTCACAAGATAAAAGATAGAGGGGTTTCGTAAGATAATGTATTTGCAACTTCCTGGTAGACATGTATGCAAAATGTTGATGGACAAACAAGCACGCGAACTATTTGAGTTAATGCCTTAAAGAAATGAGTTCTAGTGGAATGCCCTGATTGCAGGATATTCACAAAAATGGATTTGTTGAAAAGGCTTTAGAAACTTTTAGGCATATGCTGTTGATGGGCTTAAAGCCACACTCCACAACCTTTGCCAGCATCCTTGCAACTTATGTTGAATGGGAGCTTTGGAACAAGGTATGGAAATCCATCAAAGCGTTTAAAGAATAGAGGAATTTGGTCAAATGTAGTTACAACCAGAGTGGTAAACATGTGTACAAAATGTGCAAGCATAGACAAGGCATGTGAACTATTTGACAATGTGCCTCAAAATAAATTGAGTCACATTGAATGCTATGATTGTAGGACATGAACAAAATGGATTTGTTGACAAAGATTAAGAAACTTTCAAGAAAATCAAATTGGTAGTTGTAAAGCCAACATTCTCCCTGCCTGTCCCAAAATGGGAGTTGTGGAACACGGTATAGATTTTATGGAAGGGGGAATTTTGTCAAGTAATATAGTTGGAAATGCTTTGATAGACATGTATGGAAAATTTAAAGCATAGATGAGGCTTGTGAATTGTTTAAAAAAGTGCATCAAAGAGATGTGGTGTTGTTTGCAGGATATACACAAAATGGATTTTGCAAGGATGTTCTCATAATATTTGAAATAATGAAGCAGTCTCAAACATATCATAACAATACAAGCTTTGCTTTTGTTCTTTGTGTATGTAGCCATTTAGGTTTAATGGATGAGCATTTATATATTTCAAGAACACCCTAAACTTTATGATTAAGATGCCAATTAAACATGTGATGGTTGTGTGGATGTGTTTTATTGGCCCTTACAGATCACATATGGATATAGGTTTTAGAGTATTTACAATGATGTTACTTTTTTACTTGGATCCTAAAAATATTGTGACATATTGTCTTCTCTTAAAAATCTATGTAGATGTGGGAAGGTGTGGTTTCCAGTTTCACACCATCTTGAAAAGGAACTTATTGGAAATTCTATGCATTGCAAGGAACATCATTCTAAGAATCTTTTCTTTGGAGCACAAATATAAACTTGTGTTTGCATCAAATCATTCTAGGACATAAAAGATTATAAATAGTCTTTGGAAATTTTTACAACTAGAAAGCTACTCTAAGCAAGGGGTCAATCTAGGAGACTCTAGCTCAAAGTGCAAGCATCACAATTATACACAATTTATAGACCTATCAAAACATTCCCATAATAGATAAGATCAAATCTTACTAAACACATGTTATTTAAAAATAATATATATTTTTAATTTACCACAACAAAAAAACTCTACATTATATCAAACTTATTCTTCAACATTAATCCTTAAAAACTAAACACTCTTACTCTTTTACATTTAATTCAATTTAAACTCCTAAAATAATAATTAAATAACTATTGATTTTTTAGCCAAATTGTGCAAATAAATGGGATGGCGAGCGGTTGGGAGGTGTCTGGGGGAGCTAGGGTTTCGACACCCTAGCTCTGTCTATCCTTTGCATTTCAAGAGTTCTCTTGCAAGTGGGTGGGGTGATCTATGTTTTGGTGGGGATTGGATGTGGGTGGCATCTTTTGAGTAAAGAATCTTCCTTGTTTGGACTACGTTTGGACTCTCTGCTCGTGGCTTGCTACCTGTGCGGAGCCCCTTGCATGTTAAGTTGACGCGTTTGCATGTGGGTTTGTGAGGTCCATCTGGTGGTGGAGTTGGCATATCGGTGGGGTGGAGGCATTTTGGTGGCAGAGAAGGCCTAGTGCGTTCTCTTCCCATTGTCTTTGTTTCTTCTCTCTGCTGCGCGGGTGGGGAGGATTGAAGGTGTGGGGTTTGGTGTTGGGTGGTGCTAAGAGGAAGGGAGTGGGGAGGATTTCCCCACCCTTTTTTGGGGTATGTGTTTTTTGTCCTGGGCATGATGGCCTGCTCAAAGGGTGAGACGTCCATGAGGAGCCCTCACTTGGACTTTCGAGTAGTGATAGGCTCAAAATTTTCAAGTCAAGGGATGAAGACCTTCGATAAAAATCTATTTGCTCATAATACAGGGATTGTTGATTTGGGGTTATCTAATGGCTCATGGATCATGAAGATTAACAGCTGTCTCGAGAGGTGCAAGGAGAGGCCAAAACTAGTTGTTCCATCTGAAATAATTGCTAAAGATGTTGAGTATTATTCAAATCACTCCTTATATTGTAAGTTTTTGGGGATGAGGGTTTCCTTACAATTTTTGGAGGTTTGGGCCCATAGGCCTTGGGAGCTAGAGGGGGAAATGGAGATATGTTGTTGGCGAACAATTATTTCATGGTTACTTTTAATTGCATTGCTGATCGAAATAAGGTATTTGAGGGAGGCCCTTATTTTCATAATAAGGTAGGGTTGTTTATCAAGCCATGGCATGCAGGTTTTAACCCTGCCAAGGAGGTTCCAAATCATGTCCCGGTGTGGGTTCGTCTACCGAGGTTCCTAGTGGAATGCTGTTGAGAGGATGTGCTGCACCTTTTGGCCTTGGTGATGGGAAAACCAGTTGGGACTTCATCATAAACTTTGGGTAAAAAGGTAATGACTTTTGCACAAATTTGTGTTGAGATTGATCTAAGTAGGCCTTTGCTTGATGCAATAGATATGTGTGCAGGCACTTATTCTTGGGTGCAACAATTAGACTATGAAACTCTTCCTTTTCGTTGTCGGCTCTGTCGAGAATATGGCCATTTGCAATGGAGATGTCCAAGGTATAAGCCTGTGCAGTTGTAGCCTTCACAACCTATTAGCAATCTTCCTGAAACAGATAAGGGGAAGAGCAGTTCTCCTAATGAGGTAGGTGCATTTGATGGTTTTGCTCCGATCAGGGCTCAAAATTGGAATAGGGGTCAAAAGAGGCCTTTTAAAGAAAGGCAGGATGAAGGTACCTTTAATAGATTTGAGGTTTTGGATGAGCTCGGCCAACAAGAGGTAAACCCAGGTTTGATCAACTTAGATCAGGGGCTTGTGGGCTCAACTCAAGAGGATTTTGTTCTTGATTCTTCTTTGGATTCACAAAGGGATGATTGTTTGCACATGGATGCTGGTCAATAGATGGTGGTGTCAAAAGTGCAGGAACGCTCGATCGTTGTTACATTAGTTGGTGAGGATTCTTCTCTTCCTAGGCAGACCATTGGTTCAGACCCGACTAGAAACAGAAACATGATACTCATTGCCATGGAGAGGGAGATAGTGTCATGGCCTGCAAAAAGAAGAAATAGAAGAGTTTTTGCCACAAATTCATTAGAAAGAGTAATATCAACCATACATGCAAAATTAGCCAAAACAAAATACAAAAGTAATGTAAGTAGAGCATAGAATTAGCCAAAATAGAATACAAATGTTAGTTGACAAGCAATATAAGATAGATCATATAAAAAAATTGATACAATAAATACTTCAAAGGCAAAGAAGAAAATAATTACATGAAAATTCATAAAAGCAATACTAGAGCAATATATTCAGTTATTAACTTAGTATAGTTATGCAATTGTATTGAGACATAAAAACCTTTCCACTAGAGTATTTAGTTGTTGAATATAGAGATATTGTTCAAACTTGATTTGAGCACATTGTATGGCCACAAATCATGATATCATTTAAGATTCCAGATAAACTATGCTAGTTTTGTTTACATCAACATTGTCCTCACAATTTGGTAGTTGATAAAAGACAGCAGAAAATAACATTCAGCCAATCGTAAATAGTGATATTAACTTTTAATGACCCAATGCAATTTGGCATGCAAAATTTGTCTATTTCATCCATTAGATCAATTGTTGTGTTGAACAACACTATTTAAGAGTACGATTTTCTTAATGTTTGTTCGAGTGGAGCATGAAAAGAAAAAGGAAACACAGAGAGTAGCAGTTGGTCGACTGATAAGTCTGCAATTTTCTCCATGTTTGCATTTTCTGCTACCTACAAATTTGTATTATGATTAGTGTAACAGAATTAGTATTATATTATACAAGATAAAGCGCACTAAAATATCATATATAAGAAGTGTTTGCAAGAGTATTACTTTTACCTTGTTGTAGAATTTATTGATCATTCATTGAGGAAGGTGGCATGGGTGATGACATTGTTCTGGTTGATGGTGAAATGGCCTAATAATAAGAAACATTAGGACATAAGAAACATAATTTTAGAAAACTATAGCATATGAGCACAACTACACAATTTCAGACATCCTTTACAGAATTTGTTTCATACCCAATGATAATTGAATCACAAGTAGCAATTGACATTAAAAATTTAAAACTATGACAAAATTTGATAGGTTAGCAAGAAAACACAAAACCTAATTTAAAAGAATGCTTTGGTAATCTTTTGTGATAACAATAAAAATAAGTGTTGAAAATGACTAAAAATACTATTCCTTATTCATGGAATCTAAGCCAAAATAGAATACAAATGTCAGCTAGCAAGCAATATCAATCATACATGCAAAAGGCAAGGAAAAATTAAATACAACTACATGATATAAAAGCCAAGGAATCTCCACGTCCCTGTCAATGTCAAGCTTTGAGCTGAAAATTATTTCAGCATTAGATCTGATCTTAGCCATGGATGTGTTCTGATCTTCATTGATTTCTTTTAGTAGTGTGCTTTATTTTAATTGATGTACACATTGTGCAGAGAGGTCAGATGATGTAAAAGTGTGTTTGTTATTTTAAGTTGTCAGCGAACAATCAATATTGTACATCCTTTGGGCAGAAGTTTTTAACCCCTAGATCATGAAGCCATAAAGCAACAAGATCATGTTTTGATTGCAGAGTCACATCTTTATGGCTCTATTTTAGTTAGTGGGGAAAATGTGACTTATAAATGGAGGTGGAATTCCTATCATGCAATGTATAATGGAGCTGATGTTGGCATGGAGAGTCAATAAGGTGTTGCAGGGCAGATTTCACTTTTTCATCACAGTCACAATCCACCTATTGCCCTATTAGCATATACATTGAAGAAGATTCATATGATAACCAAATGAATTGAATCAAAGCATGATCAGGTGTATGAATTTGATTCCACATTGAAAGTATGATCCTTGGAACATCTTATTGATACTTGACAAGGGTTTAAAAAAAGCAGCAGTCTCACATGTGGGCAAGGTTCAAGCTAAAACCCTGAACAACATTCGAGAGTCACAGTCTAAAAGGTTTCAAGGAGCATTCCAAATGAAAGTTTGGATGCAAGGGTCACCAAGAGACAGTAGCCATTATTGAAATGCATATGTGTGAGATAGGGGCAGCATTCTTTGAGAGACACTGACTTGTTATCTAGTACACCTATGAAGTGGCAAGGATAGTAATCTCATGAATGAATTTGATGCATAGTTACAAACCCTGTTTAAAGCCTTTGTAATGTGTGCAGCTTGTGCAGGGTTAAATGTGACTGAATATAGTGCATATGACTATGCAACATAGGGTTTTATGGTACATTGTTTAGTCAAATGCACGTGACAGTCACCTAAGGGGGCTGTCTTAAAGTCCAAAAGAGCTCGATAATAGTGTTTTATATTATGTGACAGTGCACAATTTTCAGTCAAGCTATTTTTATCTGCCCCACATTAAAAAAGGTTAGGATTTCAAGTACAAGATATCAGTATATATATGTTGATTGCAGACCTATTCAACATTCCTTGAAGTAGATTTTGTGTGTAAATTTTTTGTCAAAATCCTTCAAGTATATTCAAGGGAAATTTGAATTTTCCCAAGCCAACTTGTTTATAGAATGGAATGATCTGCTATCACGAGAATAGACAAATTAGACTACAATTTAGAATGAATCTCATGATCTGGAAGTGATGATCACAGTAACTCACCTTGATGATGCCTGGAGTGATAATGTTGGGACCCATAGAAGAAAATACAGCCATTTGTGGTGCTAGACTAACGTTCAAAATTGTTAAGGTTCTAATAATCTGTGATGTGGGATTACTAATTATCCCAATCATAAGCTAGTTGGTGATAGAATAGACATGAAAACAAATGTGAAAATTTTGAAAGGTTCTTTAGATTCACCATTCTGATAACTGAATTACTTGTGTATTCACAGTCACACCACCAGATAATGAAATAATTAGGAAATATCAAACAAGAGTTGATTAATGTTACCTCTTCATTTCCATTCCTTCCTAGAAGCAATCTCATCCTATAAAACAGAACAAACATAAATCAATTTGAGTAGAGTTTCTGGATTATCTAATTACGCATGCTAACTTGTAAAGTAGATAAAGAGACAATAAAGAGAACCACAAGGATGTAACAAATTTAGAGTTATAAAAAATCTACTTACCACTTTCCCTTGATACCAGTATGTAGATGTCACTAGGTGCATTACTTTGAATAACAATGTCCTCTTTTGGAGGTGAGTAGTTTAAGGAAAATCCTTAAACTATAGAAAATACTTTGAACTTTTCTCTTGTACCAGCGATTAGACTTCACAAAATGAATTGTACATGAAACACTATATACATTATATATATGTAAAGTAGGCAATGAACAATGTATTGTATAAAACTAGGGAACTTTTTTTGTCTGAATGAAAACTAGGAAAGTTGCTTGCAATAATTGATGTAAGGAACATAAAAGATCTTGAAAAAAATCATTTTGTTAAGTTCTTCTTTTCTTCCAATAAGTCCTAAGAGCTAAAAAAAGAATTCTAATCATATATTCTATTGTTTTCTTATCCACGATCAATCCCACATGATTAGACAACAATAGACTCAAACATAAGAAGCAAACATGTCTTTTGTTAATTTGTTTCTATCCATCCTCTTCCTTTATGTCCTCGTTCTACGAGGAACTATACTAATACGAGGCACTATTCTAATTGTGGGTGTCAATTGTTCATCACATTGGACACCCTCCTCATTATTCTCTTCTCCCACTTGCTTCTCATGTTCCTCTAGCTCCTCTTCATGCTCACTACCTGATGAGTTGGATTGTTGGGCTTCCTATACACAACAAAATTTAACTCATTAAAATAACATATCAAATCATAGTTTTAGCTTTGCTTGTTTCATTTCTCTATGCAAAAAAGAAACTATTATAATTCTAGGTGTATCTATCTATTTCAATATCTATATCATTTTTTTGCAATGGAAATGAAAGCAAAATATGAAATTTTATTATATCCCATCATGCAAAGAACTTACCTCAGATTCATGACTAGTGACTAATTTCTCCCCTTGATCTAGCATATGTTGTCGAAGGCCTTTGGAACCATGTAGTAAAGCATATTTTAGGAGATCCTCTGAAGCTTCCTTTTGAAATTGGTGAACCTACACAAACAATTATAACCAAATTTATAAGGTATAATGACTCATAAGATACAATTAACTCACAAGTTAATCATGACTTTTTTATGAAATAAAGAATAAAATAGATGAAAATATTGACTTACCAAGCCACCACAAATGCTATTGTACCCACCAGATCCTAATTTATGAGATCTAATACTTGACACCCTAGCTTGGGTTGCTTTTGTTGTATCTCAAAGGCATCTTTTAGATCCTGGTCGTGCAGATGGCCTATAGTTTGGATTATTGTGGGACTTCCTCTTAAATTTGGCATCTTTCATAAGCTCATCCCATGTCACTTGGTCTGTGATCCAAGCTGGACATGGATATCTTAAGTCTTTTGTTAGCTTTGACCTTAGATTGTCTCGTTTAGAGTGAATGTATTTCCGAGCAATATCTAAAATAAATTCCTTATTAAAACTAGGATTTCCAAATGCTAGTATGACATCCTTAAATAGTTCATCTTTCTTAGCATTGGCTTGCTTCCTCCAATCCATTTGAATGGTATTGCCAAATAATTGTTCTGCACGATGAAAAATGAAGTGAAATAATTTCAACCCCATTTCATCCTTCAAGACATTTCCTTCTGAGGTGAGCAAGATTGTAACTTCTTGCATTCCTTTTATGGTCATTGAGGATATTGTTGTAGTTATAGGGGTTGAGGTAGATGACCCTATAGGTACATGAGTCACATTGTCATTTATTTCCTGTATTTACAATGAGATCATCAAACAACCATTTAATCACAAATTCGAATCACAAAGCAACCATGTAATCATCAATATTGCTTTTACTAGTCAACATGTTATGACATTGATAAAAGTAAAATATGAACTACAAAAGAATAATAAGATAATATTTCCATATAATTATACCTGTTCATCTGAAGTAAGCCCTGCACTCCCCAACAATGTCCTCTCCCATAACTCAATTTGCTTAGATATTTCTCTCCTAATTTCAACATTTTCAGGAGTATCTGGTAGGATCCTTAGTATTCTTGATTGTGACTCTATAAGACTCCTCAAGGAAACTTGCTCAAGTGTTGGTGGAAGAACTCTAACTGAACCTAGACTTGATGTAGAGGGCATGCTATGAGGTATTGTGCTTGATGCCACACTTGTGATAGGTGTTTCTGGTCTAGATGTAGAGGGCATGACACATCTTTTTGAAACATCCTGCAAGGCACAAATATAAATATTAAAGTGGTATTATGGAAGAAATAACATAATCAAACCCACACGAACATATGATTGAATCTTACTTTTTGCACAACATAGGGTGTATCGAATGGCATAATTGGATATTGCATGCCAACAAGATGCATTCTTGGAGGAATTACTCTAGAAATGTCCTGTAGCAAAAACACAAATATTAAAAAAATATAAAAGGTGAAATAAGTTAATTAAATGCACAAGAATCTACATCAAATCTTACCCCTGGCATAATACTAGATGTATTAAAGGGCGTGATAGGTGTCAACACGACTTTAGAGATGGCCTGCATTCCACAAACATAAATTAACATAATATAATACGAAACATAAGATAATTGAACCTATAAAAGATAATTTTCAAACTTACCTCATTCACCATCATAGCAATGTTTTGCCCTTTCCTGTTCCTTAGCATTTCAATTAGCCCATTTAAGATCAATGGATCCCCCATAGTAGAATCGAGAATACCCATTGGCACATTCTTAAAGAAACACATAATGGCATAAAATGACAAAATATTAATTAAAGAAAATATGCAATTGATATTAGTAATATAAGTCAAATTCACTAGCACATGAACAATAACATACATAATTTTCATTATGTTTCCATACATAAGAAAAACATAAACAATCCTCAACTTCCAAAGTTTTTTCAGCTTTAAGGTATTGTGTTTCTCTTGCTTAGGTGTCAATTGCATAAAGTTCATAGGTTTTGATTGCGTAAAGCTTCCAAAAATAAAAATTTCTTTCAGGTTAATTGTTAAAAGTAAAAAAATAAAATGAAACAACTTTGCCAATTCAAAAAAAATTGCAAGCTATATTCATTGACGTTACAAACATCCAGTAATAGAACACTCAAAATATTCAAATTACTTAATTTCCATTACATTTTGTGTACAATTAAAAACACAGCTACTTCTGAAGTTAGTTCGCTGCCCATGGACTAAGCACCATAATCCTTTAATCCTGCAAGGGCTAGGCATGACACCTTACTCAGGGTTTCTCCATACTGATGTTGCTGACATACACATACAACCTCATCTTTTCAGACTGGGTGCTTCAATCTCTAAGATCAGGGCATATACCAAACTGGGAGGCTTTTGACGGGTATCTTATTTAAATTTTTGTATGTAGTTGTGTTATAACTGATGTAGCATTGGCTCTGAAACTGTTGCTAGTTCATGCATCAGATGTATGCAAAGGGGGTAGCAAATATGCTGTTATGAAATTCACTAATCAGGACTGAAGTGCCATTTTCTTAATTTGAGTATTTCCTTGAAAAGGAATCCACATAACTTCTAATGTTTCTTGAGTCATAAGACAACATTATTGTTGTCATTAGTTGTTGCTGGTGTCAATGCATTGGGCACAGCAGCTGGCATCTTTCTAATAGATCGATCCGGAAGGAGGCGGCTTGCAATATTGAGCTTAATTTTTGTAATAGGAGCATTAGTTTTATTATTAGTGGTCTTCTACCTTACTACAATAGATGTGCCCAGTGTCATGAGACCAAAAAACCATTTTGTTGCTGAACTTTTATGCACTGCTACACATTCTAAACAACAACCTAAAAAATGAAAGGTTATTAAATGTCAATCACCTATAGCAAGCATATGCTTCCTACTAGATCTATTATGATCATATTATGTCTAATCATTGCAGATGCAACCAAGTAGCTATCTAATTCACAATGGGACTGTTGATGACATTTGCACTAGTAGTTCTAGATCTTGGTACACACAATCTTTCCCAAGTAACTATGGCTGGTTAGCTTTGGTTGGCCTTGTACTTTACATTGTGGCATTCTCCCCTGTGATTCAGATTCCATGCATGCTATTACCTAATATTAAATTTATTCTCAGCATTGTTTTTTAACTTCTTAAACCCTTTAAGGCCATTGCTATATTTTTTATTTTCTTTGAAGTAGTATTCCATATTTTGTAAACTCTTGTCAAATTTTCCCTAAGCACTTATGTTCAAACAATCATATATGAGGATGAAAATTCCTTAGGATTTTTGGAGATTAGAGGATGAAAACCATTTGGTTTCAAGAGCTCAATTGTTGCAGCTGTGACAGTTTTCCAGTGGAGTCAGGAAAGTTATTTAAACCTACACACCCTTCTATGTTCAACGTTGTAGCTGTGATAGGTTGCCAATGGAATCAAGGAGGTTATTTAAACCGTTACAATATTTTATTTTCAAGTGTTGCAGCTGCACTAGATTGTCAATAGAATCAAGGAGGTTATTTAAACCTTTGAAACTTCCTATTATGTTCAAGTGCTACAGTTGTGACAGGTTGAAAATGGAATCAGGGAGGTTATTTAAACCTCTACAACTTTCTATTTTCAAGTACTGCAGATGTGACAGGTTGCCAATGGAAACAGGAAGGTTTTTTGAAACCTCTACAGTCTTCTATGTTCAAGTGTTGCAACTGTGATAGGTTGCCAATAGAATCGGGGAGGTTATTTGAACTTTTACACCCTTCTATGTTCAAGTGTTGCAGTTGTGACAGGTTACCAATGGAATCAGGGACGTTATTTAAACCTACACACTCCATTATATTCAAGTGTTGTAGGAATGACAGGTTGTCAATGGAATCAATTTCAGAAGATTCATCCAAAGAGGAAATTGATTTCCCAGCTAAAGATTGATGATTTTCATTAATTTTATGGATCACAGTTGATTACAAATTATAGGCACCCAGTCTATTTTTATCATGTTAATAGCATGTTATTACCTAAAAATGAAGGCCTTGGGATTTTCTCGGAAAGGAAACATCAGATCCTAGGCTCTCTGCAAAACACCACATTGAAAAAAAGTCTCTAAAGGTTTTAGTGGAAAGATATTATGGAAGGAAACCTCACAGCCCTAAACTTACTTCATCTAGCAAAGCCCATTGCAACCCAGAAGACCAAAATTCAAACACTAATCCAAGAGGTACTGGTTCACATTACATATTTATTTTCAATGGTATTTAACAGGGCATATAATTTTTTATTTTTCAGGCAGGGCTTTAACATTAGGCAGGTTTGTAGTTAATAGGTAACTATATAGAAGGTTGTTGGTAAGTACGAGTGTAGGGTTAGATGTGTAGGGTTATTGATTACAAAAATACCATCATATAAAACTGATATGCAGTTAATATAGTTTTTAACTGTAGAGACATGTGACATTTAAACTCAACATATTTTCTACGGCTATTCATTTTTGCTAAAATGAAATTTTTATCAGGTGTGGAGAGTGACAATTATAAGAAGTCAACTATGAGCAGATGTAATGTTGAATCCATGATGCAATTCATAGAGTTTTTTTCCACATAGTCAACCATTGCAGCATCTTCCTCTTTATCATCATTACCTTGGCCTACAATCATTCCTGGTTTTGAAATTCCCAAGCCACCTGATTTAACATAGGTTAACAAAAACTCAATATACCTGATTGACCTGAGCATAAGTCTGTTACTAATAGACAAGTTAATAACTCAAAATTCCTAATCATCTACACTGTAAACTCCCAGAACTAATACTAAACCTGTAAAGAGTTAATTATATCAAGTATTGAATCCTCACAACCATCTTAAAGTGAACATGATGATCAAACAATGTCATTCTCACATGAAATATCCTCATCTAATGGTATAAATGCACCATCATTAATGGGCCCTAAATCCACAAATAAATTAATACCATAGTTTTCATGGTCTTCTTCACCTTTAACTACAGGTAAATGAAAATCAATAAATTCATCATCTTCATGGACTTGATGCTCATGTGGTTGCTCATATCCTTCAGAAACTTCAGTAAACTCATCATGATCTTCATCTTGGTCATATGCATCATTACCAATAAAGTTTTCATCATCTCCATCTTGGCCATCTGTGTCTTCAAGGGGGACTTCTGCATCTTCAAGAAAATCATGGTCCTCTACATCTTGAACAAATGTTACTCTTCGTCCTCTTGGATCATAATCAATCACGAATGACCAACCAAGTTGTTCTAAATTGGGAATGAGAAATATCTGCTCACATTGATTTGGAAACACATAAGGTTTAGAAGTGGATTCAAACCTAGATGTATTGATCATATGGAATCCATTCTTGTGCAGAAATATAGTTTTGTCTTCACCCACTTTGATAAGCTTGTACCATTGAACACAAAAAATAACTTTTTTGAAAGATATAAAATCAAGCTCTATAATATCCTCCAACACTCCATAATAGCGAAGTGTGTTTGTGATTGGTTGTCTATCATTTGCATGTGAACGACATTCCACCTCAAATGATGCTGAAATTCCATAATCATAAGTTTGTCTCTTGTCATCAACCTTTTTGATGTGAAAATGATGACCAAAATTCCACATTCCTTTGTAATATGTTACCTATATTCATATAAATATTAACTAATTAGATTCAAGGATGAAAAAGTTAAAAAGAAAATCACTAAATACTCAAATATGTTAGTATATATGCATCACCTCCCCATTTCTAGATCCTTTAACAAAATTTAGTTGTTGTTGTGTCACTCTATTCTTCCCCTTTGTTGCCTCATGTTCAATATTGGTCTTTAGCCAATTCCATGAGCATCTATTTGGCCATTTTCTTTTATGGGCTGCAGGAAGTCCTCAAGCAGTGTTTTGACCATGTCTATTATATACATTGGTCCATGCCTTTTCATCCTCTAAGTTCTTTTGTTCAGTGTACTTCTCCATCCATTCCAACATAAAGTCAGAATTGTATGCAACATACAAATGTAATGACTCCCACTCCTTAGCATCTACAATGAAAAATAGAATTTTTCAATAAATTAATAATGATTTAAAGCTATGTCCTATAAAATTTAAGATAAAAACAATTACTTCAAACATTTTTGTATACCTTTTATCCTCTTTGAAGTCCCTTGACCCTCTAATTTTTCTCCTTCAAATGATTGAGGTTGGTTACCATCCCATAATCGAGGAGCTTCAAGATGTAATTCAGGTAAGTACTCACTCAAATAAACCATTGTCTGGAAAACCATGTACCCCTCAATCATGGACCCTTCCGGTCGAGCCTTTTGCCTCACAAATTGTTTTAGAACCTTCATATATCTCTCCACGAGCCACATTGTCCGAATATGGATAGGACCACACTGTTCAATCTCTTCTACTAGGTGTACAAGGTAGTGCTCTTGAGAATTGAAGAAGCTCAGAGGGAAGTACATTTGAATATCACACATCAAAAGTGGAACATTCCTCTTCCAATAATTCAATTCATCCTGATGTATCTCTTTAGATGAAACCCACCTATAGATATTAATGTGTATTATAATAAAGACTTATTATTTGTTCAAAACTAAAGGAATAAATGTATATAAAGGTATTACCAATAATGCACTTCAAAGGATAAGAGTCATGGAAGAGTATGCATGATGGATTCAAAATACCTCAAATATTTGGATAATTTGTAAATAGTTAACGTGACATCACGATCAAAGGTGCTCGGTATTGCTGCGGGCAACACATACTACATGACCATTAACAAAAACAATGTTAAAATATGCATGAAATTATGTTATCACTAAGATATACAAATTTCTAATTATGTTGCCAACAAATGTGACATTCTAAAAAGTTACCTTAATCCAATTGTGCCAATCATGTGTTTTTAGCCCTGAGAACTTTGACCCATCTCTTGTGAATAAGTTTTTTAATGTCGCACCAAAACCAGAAGGAAATCTTATGCTTTTCATTGTATCAATGATGTTTTCTTTCTCCCTTGACATAAAAATCCATGGAGCATGAAAAAATGTGTTGTTTTCATGCAACCACATGTTTGGCATGATATTGGCAACTTGGAGGTCCTTTCGTAACTTTATTTGTGCTTCAAGGTTGGTTCCATTTAGATGTTTCCACAAACACTCTACCACATTTTTCCCAATGTGCATAGTATCAAATAGGTGGGCCATTGGCAAGTTCTCATAATATTGTAATTTGTAAAAAATAGATAGTCTTTTCATTCCCAGTGGAAAGCCTATCCCTTCTTTTTTGTCATATAGTGCTTTCCACCTAGCAGGGTTCATCTTTCTTGGCTTCCTCATTTCCACCTCCTTTCCATTGAACTTTTTTTTTGTCACACACTCGATAGCAATGATTTTGTGATAAAAATTGTCTATACTCATCATACACAGTTTTATTTAGATCCTTCGACTGCCTATACAATGTTTTCGGCCCACATGATGGACAACCATGTTTCCCCTTTGTTTGTAGCCCTGAAATAAGAATGGAAATGATATTTAGCAAAATGGTAAAATGAATAAAATAATTAGAAATGTAATTTATAATATATTACCACAACAAACAGAGAGTCCTGGGGCATCATGGATTGTCCAGATAAGGATCACATGAAAGAGGAAGTTTCTATCATTGATAGGTCTTGATACATCGTACATATTTACACCATCCCATAATTCACGAAGCTCATCAATGAGGGGCTCCATGTATACATCCATATCCTTTACCTGATACTTCCCTAAATAAACAAAAAAAAAATTATTAGGATTTATCTAAGTTGAATTTTTCTTTTATATAATTTTCAAGAAACCATTGCATTAATATGCTCTAGTACCTGGTATGATAAGAGTTAACATTGCATGCTCCTTTTTCATTGCCATCCAAGGGGGGAGATTGTTGTTAATAATGAAAATTGGCCAAATAGAATATGTTGTTCTAAGATCTCCAAAAGGATTGACACCATCCATTGCTAGAGAAATTATTGCATTCCTTGGCTC
>VDFB02295203.1:0-26252 GCA_007258455.2 Sequoia sempervirens
GGAAAGGAAAGAAACAAATGAAGACATGGAGGTATCTACCAAGCCTCCAACAAAAGAACAAGATGAAGGCCTCCACCGAGAAGAAGAAGTACCTCTCGAGAAGGAAGATGAGGAGAAGAGAGAAGATGAAGCTAAAGAAGAAGACAAGCCTGAAGAAGAGGCTGAAATTAAAATAATCCCAGAGGCAGAGCACCATGCAGATCTTGGGCAAGAAGAAGAACGAGCACCTGAAGGGGAGGAAAACCCCAAAGAAAATATAACTACTACGAGGATGCTCGAAGGAAGAACCATATTCATCCATGACTCAGATGAAGAAGAAAAATATAAAATAGAGCAGCAAACTCTGGCCATGAAGAAAGGGAGATCCTGTTGTCACCTAGAAATGCACCCTATGCAAAGTTGTAAAAACTAAGCTTTCTAGAGCAACATGGGATCATTTCAAGGCTGTGGGTCACCTATAGTTGAAATGAACCTCCAAAGAAGGCCGGATTCCTTTGGTGTCACCTAACTACTGATTCTTGTGGGGAAAAAGGAAGAAGGAATGCATAAAATAAAGATTTAAATCTAAGGTGATACACTGAAATGATGAGGAATTCTGAAAAGAAAACATGATAAACATACACTGGGAAACCTAACTATAAATGTTTCATGTGCTCAACACAACTTCTTCTAGACTTATGCATCAATCTTAATAGGTTCGATCTACATACACATCTCAGGAAGGAAAGATTAATTTCATAGCTCTAAGATATAAGTGTAGAATTTATAAAACATAGTTAAAGACTTGCATAATCAAAAGAAAGATACAGAAATGAGAACAGTACAAACATGAACACTAGCTTCCAAGGTAAACTCTGCATTGCATTCCAGATTCTGATTTGAGTTACAAAATATACATCAGTTGAGGAAGGATAGCTAAAAATCACTAACTCTTCTGGATGCATTACCCAAACTATCTACAAAAAGGCCAAAAAGCCTTATATATCAAAATGTGTCGGCCCCTTAGGCCTTACAAAATATCGGAGCTCAAAAAGATCTATCCTCAAAACCTTTGATTGAAATCAATGTTGAAGCCTACGTGTCCCTGTTGTGTGTATCGGTGAAGAGTTACCCTCATAGAAGCCCTCTGATATTTCATACCTACCGATTTTATTTAAGTCCATCGTTCGTCTCCCAACCTCTTCACGCGATCCGCCTTCAATGCCCCGAAGCCAGAATGTGATACACGCCGCCTTTGTCCGCTGATGTTCTTAGACTTCACTAATGACGGCCTCTTCGATTCATTGGTTGAGCCGCTTCCACTTAAGCTCTACAAATTGGTCAAAGTCCTTTGAAAAGAATTACACTTCTGGAGACACAGTAAAGCGTCTTATCGATGCATTAGGTGTCCGCAGCCTATCGGTATATCATAGAACAGCTTCCGGCGAGCTCATGGCGAACTCTATTTCATTTAATTCTGAAGCATTCTCCTCCGCTCGAAGTTCTCAGCTTTGAGGACCTTTACCGAGTCGCATTAAGACCTCATCCCGATGGCCTCAACTCATAGCGAGCTCCTTTCGGTCGGTAAGACATCTAGTGAGTCCCTTCGTTATCGGGGAGACATTGGCCTGTCAGCCAGACTTCATACCGAGCGTCTCTTGTCATACCGATATCTGCTCTTGTCGCTAAGACACTCACACTTCAGTAAGACATCCTGCCGAAGGCTTCAACCTATGTCGAGAGCATTTCGTCCTGTTGTGACTCTACCTCTTTGGTAAGACTCTTGCCGATAACACCTTGTATGTCGCCAAGACCTCCTGTTGTCGGCAGGACCTCCGGGTGACATCTTCAACTATTGGCGAGCCCTTTCATGTTTTGGTGGGGCCTCCTTTCGATCGACAAGACCGTCTTCATTCGCTGAGACTCTATATCGAGCCCTTTGAATCTTGTCGAGCTCCATTTCATTTCGGGGGGACTTTGTGTAATCGCTGAGACATCTCAGCGAGATCCCTTAGTCATACCGAGGGCCCTCTTTCCTTTGTGTCGGGGAGACTTTTTGTTGGCCAGACTTGTCCTGAAACATGCTTCCTTTTGATTATCAAGGAGACCCTGTGGCTTCAGTGAGACCTCTTTCCGAAACCCGCACACATATGCCGAAAGGATCTTGCGTTGTTTTGTCGGCGAGACCCAATGCATTCGCCGAGACCTTGGCCGAAGAAAAGAACCTCCGCCGAACTGAAAACCTTTTATCGCCGAGACTCTATCCGATGTCTTGCCGATAGGGACCATATGCAAACCCCACTCGCCGTGACACTCCTAGGGTCTTGGTGACTCTGTCCTTAGAAGATTTTCATGTCGAACCTGAACAAGGCAGGCTTCCCAACTGAGCTCCCAGTGACCTAGCATCAGATTCATGACCTTTTCCCTAGGCCGAATGCTCCATTTGGCCTTCTCGAACCTGTTAAACACAATTTTCCTTGCCGATTGAGCCAAAGGGTGAAAATTTAGGCAACATATCCAACATACCCAAAGAGAGGAAGGTGATCATGAATCACCAAAGGAGGGATCTCAGATGCCCGAGTGGCTCGAGAAACAACTACAGAAGAAGACCCCTAATCTCATGGATCCTAAAGAAAGGCTGGAGGCCATCCTAGCATGAGCGCAGATAGGAGCAAAGAAAGAAAAGAAGTCAAGGGTCTGATCCCATATCACGATGGATGCATCGGGATCAAGGACAGTATAAATTGCTACTTTGGTAATAAACAAGGGAGAAGGAGTTAGCTACAATATCTCCACCATTGACCTAGGCGCAACCACTAGAGAGCAAAAGATTGATCATCTCTAGGGGTCGGTCACCATTATTGTGCATCAAATGAACAAGGACCAATCCTCCAAGGAGGAGTTGAAGGCACAAGTGGCAGATCTTACCACCTATATACAACAGTGGTTCTCTACTGAAGAACTACCAACGACGTCGTCGGCTCTGCTACTGTTGTTGTCCAAGGAACACATAAGCAAGCTTGAAAGGAGAAAAAACTGGACTAAGGCCATTGAAGATTGGTTCCGGTGAGTACTTTACAACGGTGATATGGGCATTGGCCACACCGTCTGAACAACAAACAAGTTTTGGGAGGTGCAAAAGCAGCTCGAAGGCATGGAGAAATTTTGCACCGACTTCTCAAAATTGTACAAGATTATGTACCCTAAACTTGAGGCTATCCTCAAGATGCCTAAGAAAACTTGGGAAAAGGAGTTGGCATTGGCAAAGGATGACCATTGGCTTGTTGAGACATGGAAACTAGGCCTAGTTCATAGAAGAGAAGTCTTGGAGCGGGTGCTCCAGAAGTGGAACCCGACCCGTATTGGGTCAAGGAACATCGGGTAGCCTGTGAAGAATATTTAAAGCTCATGATGGATTATGACATGCCTATTGTCGAGCTAGACACTGAGAAGATAAGGTCGTATTTCCATAAGAAGATGGAGAATGGGGCTACAGATTTACTAACATCGGATTTTATGGATTTTGCCGCTCGAGCTTTCACCCAGTCGGAGCAAGTAATCAAGAATGAATCGAAGTTCTCAAAGGATTGGGAGCTGATTACTAGTAGATCCAGAAATTTGAGCTTCTAAGTGCTTCAATTAGATATAATGGAGTGGAATAAACTTCAGGCGTTGATCGACAGGTTTGTGGGGTACGCCACTATGAAGAAGAATGAAGGAAAGCCAGTCATTGATGATGAGTTTCTCACTATGAAACTGTAGCAAAAGGGAAATCAGCTAGAAGACAAGAGTGCTATAGTACCAATCACTAGATGAAAAAATAGGCTAGAAGACAAGAAATGTATTTTAAAATTGTAAAATATTGGGGGTATGTGAAACCCTAATTTGTAGTGAATCCCTACCACACAATGAGATTAAATCTTGGCCATTCATTTTTCTTTTTGAAAACTATAAATAGGGGGTCTCCTCTCATTTTCAAAGAGAGAGTTGAGTTGTTGTAAAGACATGCTACTGAAATTCTACTAGAAATTCATTGATTTTGGTGGATTCTCTAGTTTCCTTCATGTTTCATGATTCTTCTCCTAATAGTTAGTAGATTTGAGTAGATTTACTTTGTTGCTCTATTTGTTTTACATGCTTTAGTAGATTAGTTAATTTTGTTCATTGATGTTGAAGAATTATGTTGTGTTGATGCCCTTCCTTTTTCATGCTTTTTGTTATTTATTGATGATAAATAGCATGTAAAGCTAGTATGAACATAAAATTGATTGTTGAACTTAAATTTCATCTTTTATTCATACTTTATAGTGAATGAACAATTGAAAATCTGTAGACCTTAGAAGATAGCACTAGTTTCATGATACTGTTAGTTGATTTGGTTAAGTGGAACTTAGTTTTAGGAAGGTTGTCCACTATAGCATCCTCCATTGTCACTATTCATCGGTAGTTGCAAGTCTAGGAACTTCCTCCTTTCCCTTCCCTTTTGACTTTTCTTTGAAACATTAATTTAGGCAAAGTTCTAGGATCATTGTAAAGCCAAATCTGATGATGAAAGTGAAGTTTAGACCGCTATTTTGAACTTGTAGCAATTGTACACCAACTCTAATACCTTAATAACTCCATTTAAAGAACCAATCTCCCTCTAACTTAACATACATAAGGCTTCCCTGTGATTACCAACAAAAAATCACATTAACCAACTAAGACATTCCAAGCATTGTCATGACCTGACACCTGAGAAACCTTGAGGTAGTGATTTGTAACTTGTTTGGAAATTTCTACCTTTCAAGAGAGGTAATGCACTTATGCATTACCTGTGTTGAGAAGTGCTAAAACACCCATCAACAGGACCAAGGTATTACCTTGGTTGATGAGGTTTGTGACCAAGTTGTTGTTTTGATTTGGGTTGGTGATGGATGGGATGGATGTATTTTGTGCAATCAAAGGGATTGATGCACCAATGGGATGGTTAGATGAAGATGTCCCTTGTTGCATTAAGGGCTGATTTTGCGTAAGGGTGTTAACTTTCCCTTGTTGGTCTATTTGATACGCTTGGTCCACACTACCTTGCGTGACGTTGGGCACACTTTTGGTACTTATAGGGATGGACGAAGATGGTTGCACTTGAAATGTTGAGGTCATCGTGGTATCATGGAATATAAGAGGTTTGTGTGGATGTAAAGTGTATTCTAGAATGGTGGTGGAAGATTGAAGTGGGGCACCAAATGTAGGTGTCCAAGTGGTGGTTTGTGGAGGATTGGTTTTTAAAGTACCCACAAGTGTGTTGCTTTCCAAAGGAAGAGTGTGCCCAAAGTCCTTAGCAAGACTAGGAGTTTGTGTTTGACTTGGCCCTAGTGATGGAGTTGATTGAATCATAGATGAAATCGAGCCTTGTGTCAAGGTTTGTGCGGAAAAATATGGGGGAATTGAAGCCACTTTCTATAAGGTTTGACGTTCTTGTTTATACTCAAGGATTTCTTCTTTAGTAAGCCCAAATGGGTTATTTGTGACGTCTTCTACCTCATATGGTCCCAATGGATTTTGGGGTTGTTGTGAGGGGGTAGAATGACTTCTTAGATCAAATTCTTGTGGATTGGTATCACTTGTGGTGAATGTGACTTTGGTTTGTTCCATGGTTCTCTTGTGTTGTGATCTTGTTGTTACCATAAATTGTGGGTCACCCGTGGGAGAGTTATGTTGAGATTCATAATGTTTAAACTCTCTAGTTGACTCAAATCTTGGTAAAAGGGCCACTCTAAGTCACTTTGGACCAATGGTGTGAATGGGAGATGAAAATGGTGAATGATATGGGGGATGATCTTTCTAAAATCTTGGGAAACACTTTTAGACAAATATATTTATTGTTTTGATCAAAGGTGTTAATGAACTTGTAAATCCTTAACACAGACTTGTGATCTTTAATATAAACTAGTCCACAAGATTTGATAACCAATTCAACTAAGTGTATGGAAAATGATCTATTTCACACACAACATAGCTAAGTTAGGGGATTGGTTTGATGATGTCTACGTCAAAAGTGTTGGCGTGTCCAAAAGTTTATAAAGTTTGGTGAAGTGAAAGGTGAAGTATGATGAAGGGTGGATGAATTTGTTTGACCCAAAATATTAACCTAGAATGAACCTTTATTAAATGCAAGACCAAGGTAGTGAGAAACATGCTATACCTCTAAACTGATAATACCCTAAGAACTCAAATGTTTTGGTAAAATAGAACTTAATGATTTTGACAATAGAACTCAATGATTTTGCAACAATTTCCTTGTCTCAATTTGCTTGTTTTGGGGAGTCAAAGTTTGCACATACATCAATTTGGGGTGTTCATTTGATTTAATATTTGCTTAAGTGGGATTGTTTCATTACCACATCAAGAAATTCTTAGTTAATTTTCAAACTAAAATGTCTATATCAAAAGCATCCTTCATTTCACAAAGTTTATTATGTGAAAATCATGAAGCTAAGGCCATAGTTCCCTAGGTTAACTTTGGAAAGTGTGGATTTAGATATAAACCAAAATACTTAGAAGCCACTAAGGATAGAATCCTTAGGACAAGCATCAATTTTAGGACTTTTTAAAGGTACCCATACTTAATCCAAAGGGTTTGAAGTTTGAAAACTTGTTGATTTATGTTTGAGATATTTTGGAACCAAGCAAAGTATTAAACTGACTCACAAGCAATATAACATCCCTAGCTCAAGTGGGTATGTATTTCTTAGTAGGCTTACCATCATCCCTCCAAGATATGATTAATTTGTGAAGATGGAATGGACAAATAGGCTATGTCAAGGAAATGTACCATCTTGACACACCAAGCAAAAGAGTCCCTTCCCTATTTGCTTTATTGCCTCAACCAAAAACTGAACATGGTAAGTAAATTCTAGGAATGGTGATTTTCTAATGCACTACTTTAAAATATGCTTCGAAAATGAACTTGGTTGGCCACTACTAAAAAAGGGTTCTTAATCAGTGCTTTTGGGATAACTTGGTGTTTATACATGCAACGATTCACTTAATTAAGAGGCCTCCCAACCCTTAGAAAAATGTAAGGGTTTTTACGTATCTTGTAGATGTTAAGGGAGACTATCATCGGTATATAACATCCGCACTAGGTGGTTAATGAATTTCGTCACACCAAATATTTATATTACATACCACAATGAAAATACTGCTTGGGTCATTCCCTCTCACAAATCAGGAAGTAGACCCTTTGAAGGTAAAACAAAATGTGAAACTCAAGATACTTTTCATCACCCAAGAGTGCCAAAAGGCGCGAGGGAAGAGGATATGCACTACAAGTATTTACAAAAAATAAAGTATACTTGAGTGTTTCTCTTTACCCAAGATCACATGAAACACAAGGGGAGTGGATACGCACTTCAAGTACACATAAGATTATTAAGCACTCATTCATTTTAACCTTTAAAAGTACAATGAATTCATTTTAAGCACCAAATGAAAGTGTTTGATTTGTTCAATTTTAACTGATATAGCAAAATGAGGATGTGTGGGTCCAATTTTAACCAACTTTGAACGTTAATTTTAAACCCAATGGAAGATTAGTTGGTCCTAATGTATAAAGTAAAGCAACATATAATGGGTTATAATTGTCCCATAAGTGTAAAACACTTTTACAATGTATGGTCAAATGATAACACGCTCCTTCACTTCAAATGCATTCAAATTTGCAAAACCAGTTAGCCTAAAAAACAAAAGCCAGATGTTAGTGACATGTTAGAGAGCACATGAAATAAAAAAATTAAAGCACATGTCAAAATTAGCTTCCTGTTTTGGTTTACCAGTAAAAGCATCGTTGAAATCAATTACGTCGCTGAATTATCAAATGCGTCCCCATATTGGAAGTGCATTTCTCTGGTGAAATCACGTGCGTCATTATGTAGTAAAACAGTGACATCAATTACATCGATAAAATGCATGAGTCGCTATAATGAAAAGCATGATGTTAATAAAAATAATTTAGCATCGCTATATTAAATATGTGGTGACGAAATTAATTATGCATCACTGAATTTCACCAAAGTACGTTGTTGTATAGTCACACATATCAGGTGCATTGTTGAATCCATCAAGAGTGTCGATGTATCTACAAAACACAAGAACACGGGAATCTAAAGAGAAATTCATCAAATTCGGTTAGTATTGCCCTCCTTCTAGCGCCAAAATGTGACCAATGTCATAGTGTGAACTAAATAAGCCAAATCCAAATGAATTCAAAGCCTATTTAACTCCCTAAGCAATGATCCCAATAAGATATTCAAAATTCATCAAAACTAGGAAGCCATTAAACAAGCATGATATAAACATGAAAGCATAACAAAACCCTATTCTAAGACCTCAAATTTTATCCTATTGGGGGAGTGGTGTCATATTGATGTGTAATGGTGACCCTTTCCCAATCCTTGGGATAATATGAGTTTGTTTCAATCATTTTTATTGAAGAAAATTGATGAAACTGATGAGATGTGTGTGAAACATGATATGAAACTAGATTAATATGATAAAGATGAGTTGCTAATGCTAAGATGATAGATAAAATGGATGCAATCTATGCTAAGTGTAAACAAAATTCAAAGATATAATTCATTGATTAAAATTATGCTAAAATGGATGCAAACTAAGTTACCATGGAAGCCATTAGTGGATGCTTAAGATAAATGGATAAAGCTTTAATCTAAAATGCTATCAAATATGAAATATGGGTGTAATTGAGTATGAATTTTAGAAACATAACTTTACTCTGAAAAGGTGGATCCATTTCTCTCCAAATAGTGATCTATTTATAGGAGATCAAATGAAAAAATAAGGGCTCAAATTGAAAAGATCAATCAATGGTCAACAATGAAAGGAGGATGAAACTGTTAGAAAACCAAGATCTGATTGTAAACCAAAATAGACCTTCCACAGAAGAGGAAAAATGAAAAAGCAGAAGCTTTGCATAAAAACATGCAATTTGATATATTCGAAAAAAGACAATAATTTACCATGTAAAGAGATAATTTCTTTATAAAAGTAAAGATAATTTAAACCTAATCTTATCTTGAGCAACAAGATAGCCTCGATAAGATAAAGATTTGCTTCCAGTAAACTTAGGAATTAAATAATAGCCTATAACTTCTATGCAAGCGAATTAAATACAATTACATCACAACACTTCCCATAAGTGCAACTTAGAGAAGCATTATTATGCAAATAAGTCCCCTGGACAACAAGGCTTTTGATCGCACTCATGTACAAATGTAAAGAGAGAAACCCAGCTGGGAAAACCCCCTTCAGAGAGAGATGAACTCACGCTGGAAGCAAATCGGAAGAACTCTAATGAAGCAAACACCTGAACTCCAACCGACAAGCAAGGAAAGATAGTTATGTTTGCAAAATACCAATCGGAATCACAAATGCAACAGCAGACCCGATGCCAAGGAACACTGGAAACTCACATACTGGATCAACCCTGGAATCTGTAAGAAACAGTAGATGAAGGATGAAAGGACCCATAATGATGACAAATCTGTAAGTTGTGTCTCGAAGCCAATGCCAAACTAAAACTAAAACTGCCCATAGGACGAGTACCATCAAGATTCTGGAACAATAACCATAAAACCATGGCCTCCAAATGAGAAAGATCTAAACCAATGCAGATTAAGAACTATAAAATCCCAATGTGAAGTGTGAACTGAAACAAACCAACGATGTGTCTAGCTAAGCAAGAAAGAAGCTAGAAGGAGACAACAGGAAACTAGACAAACTCATGCGAGTTGTCACCAAAATGAAATATGGATGCAAGAACCCCCCTTAATGGAACTTTATATTAGTTCTTTATTACAATACCCAATGATTGCATAAGGAGATGATGCAAAATTACAGAAACATAATCGAAAATGCAAACCTAGCACACGAAACAAAAATGAATGCATGCCTAAAATAAGTTACACATTTTCTAGAAATGACCTCAGATCTGCATAGAGGTCGAAACCAGCTTTCCGACGTCGCGAAAATCGTGAAAAATGGATAAGCGAGTGAAAATATATGCGTCCCAGAGTGAAAAAGGCAACATCTGACTTCCGAGGCAGAAAAAGGCATCAAAAAGAAAAAATAAAAAAATTACACCTATACCATTGCGTAGAGCGCGAAACAGATTTCTGACGATATCTCGTTTGCAAAAAATACCCCCGCTTTACCAAGATAATTTCGCTTCTATGAAAGTGCCCCGGTAATGTTCATTCGCCACAGAGCCTCGTGAAATAGGGCTCCCCTCGGCCGGGCGGACTAAAATAAGGTCGAGAAATGGCTAGAAATGGCCACCCATTAGTTTACCCGTGGCATAATAAAGGTCTCACGGGCTAAGTAGTTGTGGCACCGGCTGTTTGTAAGATCGGGCTTGAGCCTTGTTCGCTGGTCGAAAGCTTGGCACCGCTACCGATATGACCAAGGGCTTCAGGCGTAAAGCCCCACGAAAATGGTGAAGTCAGGGCGAACCGCGAAACCGATGGAGGTGCCGGCAGCTGGTACTGGTCAAGGTGGCTAAACGCTGGAAGCAGCCTGGCGGCTGGCAATGTATGGGTGGTAAATGGCTTTATACCGCCATAAAACCCGCCAAACATTTTTGATTTTTTTAATATTTTTATTTATTTTTCCTGATTTCAACCTCTGAACCGCGGCTCCTGGCCGCATAACCCTCGTAAAAATTTGGCTCCTCTCCTAATGCATTTTACCCAAATCAAATTTTTATATGGAAATAGGGTTTTGGGCAATCGCGGAATCTAACGGGCGCAGGTCCGCTTTCGCAATTCCAAAGTGTTCAAAATCGCCAATCTCTGACCAACGATAAATCACCAATCTTACAACCCTCGCAGATCTAGCAAGTGGCGAAAAATCACCGAAATAAAAAGCTTCATTTAACTTTTTCCAAATACCAATCCAACTGAAAACCCCGACCGATCCAAGATACTGAGCATAAATGTACCTTGGCGTAGGATTGAAACCCTCGAGGGACCTTGAACGAGCTCTGCACTGTGTTCCTCCAACAAAGCTGAGAAGGGGCTGCGAATCGAGGCTCTGATACCATGTTAGAAAACCAAGATCTAATTGCAAACCAAAATAGACCTTCCACAAAAGAGGAAAAATGAAAAAGCAGAAGCTTTGCATAAAAACATGCAATTTGATATATTCGAAAAGACAAATAATTACAAGAGATAATTTGCTTTATAAAAGCAAAGATACCTAAACCTAATCTTATCTTGAGCAACAAGATAGCTCGATAAGATAAAGATGAAAGCCTAAAACTTAGGAATTAAATAAAGCCTAAGTAAACTTATGCAAGCATAATTAAATATTAATTACACTAACAGAAACATGGATTGAGGATTCCAATCCATGGTTAGAGTTGAAAGTTGACAAGGATCAACTAATTTAATCAATGGTCCAAATTAGATTTCAACAAACACACTTCCTAAGAATTAGGAAGAGGTTAAGAGATATTTTGGAGGAATGAGTGCACAAAAGAGGATATTCCATAGGAATATTCTCTTTTAGAGGAATGTGCAAAGGAGGTATATTCCAAGAATATTCACTTGCAAGTAGGAGGGTGAGGATAATTAACAATTTAGTTAATTAAAACTAAATTTGAATGTGCAATATGAGGAATAATATGATATTCATTAAATAATTGATTTAATGAAAAGGGGGATGCAATATGATATTTAATAAAATAGTTTAGGGCTATTTAATTAAATAAGATGACATAGGGGTTAAATTAAATAATTTTCATTATTTAATTAAACAGGGTGAAATGTTAGTGTGAGAGGGGGCGAATTAACCTAATTAGTTTAATTAGATTAATAGGTGAAAATGAGGCATTTGATTAAATAGCTAGGTTAATTTAATCAAGCAAGCAAAAAGAGGATGGATTTCAGGATGAAACGATGTTAATATATCAGATTCAAGTGTGTATATCATTTAGTCCTATTGATGGTCAAAATAACACAACAATGTTTAAACATAATATTTCTACTCCATTTATCCTGAAAAAGACAACTGATCTAAAATCACCTATCTTCCAAGGTCTTTGTAGTTGGTTCTCAACTGTGTTGTCATCATTTAGTGGTTCATGCAACTATAATATTCAGGGGGGCTTTTGTTGGTAGAACGGTACAAACTGGACAGTGCAAAGTAATCTAACATGGGGGTTTTAAATAAATAGAAAAAGATCGATCAGAGTTTTAGAACAACAAGATGTGAACACAAATTTCTTTAAATTTAGACATGCAATTCATGTAATGAGCATTTCCTAATAAATTAAAACTATAAAATGAAGTAATTCACAAAAAGATCATGTAGTCAATCCATCCACAGTGCAGATTTTAAAATACGTAACACTATTCATCATCACTTTTTTTTAGAATCAATTTTCAACCATAAAACATCACAAGCTCATCACCAAAATTCAAAGATCAATAAACAACAAGAAACATCATCCACAGATAACATAATAGATGGTTTTGAATTCGGTATCTTCTATTGATTCTCATTAATTTAAGAGACATTTATGCACAGAAAAATCCACTGGCATACGGAAAACCATTGTCTATCAACATTATCATTAAACTAACCAACTTTTGGAAACTAACTATTTGCATTCAAAAACTGTAAAATGTTTAATTGTTGCATAAAGCTATAAAAATGAAAGTATCTAGTCTTAGGCAGCAAATCTGACTTCAATTTTTCAACCTTTACAATGAGGATAAATTTCTAACTTATAGAATTAACATTAATTTCTCCTATCAAAAATCATGATCCACAAATTTGGGGCCTAGATCCATAATTATAGGGGGAACCTCCAATTGAGTCTAAGTCTTCTCTTTGTTGAAATTGTTGAAGCTAGGAATATGCCTTATGCAAATTTGGTTAAAATTTGACTAGGAGTTACTACTTTGCCTACTACTGATTACTATACGCAATCTTCCGCCTGCCAAAATTGATCTGGAGTTGTCTGTTTGTCAAAAACTGATCTAGAGGTGTTGTTGTCCACAAGGCACTTGGAAATGGTTGACACTTTTTGACTTTATCCCCTTTAAAAAATAGAATATTCTCCTTCACTTTTTACCAGTCTCTTTTGGGAATCCATGGAATTCATCATCGTTGTCGAAAAACTCCTTCAAAACCTTTTCATCAAGCCTGTCAATCCAATCTACCTTGAACTTTGCTTCCTCAAACTCTCTGGTAACCACAACAATTTTTTCTCGCATATGACTAATATCTTTTGAATCCCATTGAGTTTCAAACCTTATATTCATCAATCTGTCCAAGAGAGTTCCTTTAGGTCCATCACCCTCTTTAATTAGTTGTTCTAACCGTTTACCCCAATTATCATTTATTTCCTATAACAAACTCCATCATCCATTTTGAGGCAAATCTTCGGCAGTAACTTATGTAACAATCTCCTCAAATATACCTGTATGTTGCCTTATGTCATATTGATCTTTGAGGAGAATTGTCCTGTGTTCAATAAGTACTTCAAATTTAAAGGTAGTGACTCTAATAACCTTCTTAAGGTATTCAGGGTCTTCATCACCTAAAATTCCCGATAGGATCAATATTTCCCTAGATTTTTAATCAATCATTTTCAAACCCTTCAGGTACTTTGTGTACTTTTCTTATTCTTCCCACCATTCTTTAGTATTTTCTTTGATTTCATCGAGAAGAGTAAGATCTTCATATTTCTTGTATCCTTCCTCTAGAAGTTCTCCAATCTCCTTAAAATCATCAAACCAACTGTCAAACCAGGTAGCCTTCCTTTTTATGGCACTGATTTAATCCACCTCCTTTCGACTCAGCAATACAATAACTTCAATTGATGTTGGTTGTTCAGCAGTAGAAGTGGAGAGTTCTCGTAAAAACCTTTTCATTTGTCCCACTTGAGCCTTAGGCTCATCTTTAGCCTACTTTTCTTTGATCAGTTTGGACTTGGTAGTGGTGGCCACAATATCAATGAGATTTATTTGTTGATTTCTAGTTTGTTTACCTAGATTGGTAGTACTTACTTGATAATCGTAAGCTTGTAGCTCCCTGTCATCCTTATCAACTTTCGGGGTCACAATGTTTGCTATCAAGTCTCCATCATCAGTGAGCCTCGTGGAATGAATGGCACGGGGCTTCTTCTTAGGCTTTACTTTGTCCAGTTCTTTTATCATGTCATACCATGTCATTGGTCGGGCCTGAACCTGTTGTCCTTTCTCCAAATTTAACTTAAGCCATGTAGGGGAAGTTGTATGAATTGTTACTTGTTGAGTACTAGGAGGCATTGATGAAAGAGGTGTAGAGGAAATTATTTCCATTGTTTTCTTAGAAGAAATCTTTTGTTTCTCTTTTTTTTCTCTTAGCTCTCTCTCCTGTTTCATTTTCTCATTTTGAGCCTTTATTTTTTCTATCTTTCTCATATCTTCCTCTTTTTGTGCAACCTCCTATTCATCTCTTAATCTTTGTTGCTCCAACTCCATTGCACGAGCTTCCTCCTCAACTTTCTTTTGTGCTTCAACAACTTCTTTCTCCCGAGCTAGCTCTTCATCCTTCTTTCTTTGTTCTTCTTCTTCATTAGCTAGCTCTTCGACAACTTGCCTTTGAGCACCTTCTAGTATTTCCTTTTGTTATTCCTTAGACAAAACATCCCTCATTGCAGCCTCATCCCAAAGGCTTCCCTCTTTTAATGCAGTGTCCTCTTCTCCAACTTCTTCCCTCTCTAGATATTCTTCCCATTTTGCTTTTTCTTCACGAAGATGAATTTCTTTAGAGTCCAAGGACACAAGTGATTTTTTTACATCAATAACTGGGGGTCATGTAAGGACCTAATTAATTTTAACCGAAATACCACTATATTTTTTTTCAAGTATTCATTCACAAGTATACTCAGGAACTTCTATCCATACAGGATAGGTATATCATCTGTTCATACGGAACAAGAATTCACTTCATCTATTCATATGGAATAGGAATACATCTATTCATATAATCAGAATAGGCATCCACCTAAACGAGGCAGGCATCTATCATATGATAGGTATGTGCTCTGGCCAGAGTCTTGAACTCATCGGGATCATCCGGATCCTGAGTTGCTTCCCTGATGACCACACTTTCTACCAAAAGTGTACCGAGGTCGTCGTCCTCAGGGGTATGTAAATTGTAATTCTAAACTTGAAACCCGCCTCAGAATTTGGCCTAAGGGCCTCAGGGAATCAAGCAATCCATACGGGATTCTTCTGAGTATAGTTGTATGTATTTTAGTTGATTATCTCTTATAACTAGTTACATGATCTCTTTAACCCTAAACCCCATTCCCGAATGCCTGAGTACTGGGAGCACCCTTCGTTTCCCAGATTGCCTACATACCCTGCTTCCAAACGGGATCAAGGCGTAAAATATGTAGTTCTGTTTTCTAGGCTATGCTTATGTGAACTGTTATAAAGCGGGTACGCAACCCTTTCTAGGGATTTTATTTCCCCTAGACAGTTCCTCTGCGGTTGCTACCCACGATGGGAAGCATGGATAATAAATGATCGCCTTGACCATTTATTGTTTATCTAATAACATTCATCTAACCCTACTCCCTAATGACGTTCGTCTCCCTTGACCCATTTAAATGATTTCCTAATAAATTATCCACACGATTATATCTTGAATTGAAAATTCCTAAGTTACAGTTTTCTAGGTTGTCACTAGCGGATTTGATTCATTTTTGTTTTATCTTTTTAGATTATCGATCCAAAGGGGATTTCCCTCCCTTTGGATTAAATTAGCCAATGTTCCTTATTTCTCCCCGGCGGTTTATAGGGACGATGCCACAAACGTCGTTATTGCAGCTATGTTAGGCTATAGATGCAGTAGCTCAAGTGCAACGGCTTTACCCGTAAACGTGAACCAGAGGCACCATTAATATCGAACGTTGTTGGTTTTGTTTTTCCTTCTTTGATTAGTTTCCAAATCTATATCTAACATACTTAAATATTAATTAGGAAAAGAAAGCTCATAATACATGGTAACTTTAACAATATTCATTAGGAATCTAAACCCATGATGATTAAATGAAACAACGAACATTGGTCAATAACTTATAATAAGTTATAATCTTAGTAATTAAGTGTCATAAACATTGAAGAAATTATTTAACCATTTATTCAGTAGCTAAACCGTATCCATTCATAAAATTAATCCCAAGCAACATAAATTAAGCAAGTACTTAAATTGAATGCATGCATTATTTCAGAAAATTTCATAACATATATTATTCCCTACTTCCCTTAGCAAGTTAAAAGAAATCACTTTTTAATATCATCAATATTTGTTGCAAGGTTTATTGTCCTATCTTTTAAACATATAACACTTCTAGATAGTTTATATAGCACTAGGAAATCAACATTTTCATGACTAAATTATGAAAAGTAATAAACTATCCATTAACTAGGGTTGTTTGATGAAGTTTTTATGTTGTCTATTTCTTATAGAAGGTTACTTCTAGGTAAGAATAGGTTTCATTTCATCTATATTTGAAATTGAAGTCTAGACCCAATATGTGTTAATAGAAGGTTTACCAGAATTTAAAAAAAAAAGAACTTGTATGCTTCACTATAGTCAATCAAAGAGCAATATTAATAAATATCTAGGAAACTTCTATTTATTCATTTATTTAACTCATTTTATTTTATAAGTTCAAGTGTTTGTTTTAACTATCTATGTCAAGAAGTTTATAGATATTATTACATGGTTTTGGATTAATGCTATCTTTAAATCGAATATATTGAAAATTTCCAAGCCTAACCATACTAGATAACAATTACAATTTTTTCTAAAAATAAATATTATACTAAAGGAAACTATCTTCCTATAAATATTCCCTTAAAAGAAGTATTTGAAAAAAATGCATCTTAAAAACTTAAAATATTAACTAATCTTTTCTTTAAAGATATTAACATGTGCTATTCATCTAAATAGAATATTTGAAAAAAAGTTCATAAAAATAGTTAAAAGAATTAACTAATCCTTCTTTTTTTAAGGATATTAACACCTACTATTTTTTCTCTTTTTAAAGGAAGATTTCGTTAAAGGTTACTCTCTTCACTAGTATTTAGGCTTTAAAGAAGAATATGCATTTCATTAGCCTAAAGTTTAGGAAATCATGGGGAGATGATTTTAACTTGAAGTTTCTTTGCTCATGATTCTAATGGGATGCCCATTCCATCGGATATGAAATATTTATATAAGGATATACCCCTACCAACATACCTAATAGGATAAGTGAAGGGCAATATCATTTAATCGATTTACTCTTAAGTTAAAAATAAGTAATGGTTGTATGTGTTGCAAAATAAGGCAAATGCATTAGAGTAAATTTCTTTTTCCTTAGAATATCAATTTGGTGACAAGTATTGAATGTGAAAAACAAAGAAAAAAAATTATAATTACATCAAAGATAATCTTTCAAATCTCATAACTCTGATAATAAATAATTTTCCTATTTAGGAATTGTTTCTTCTGCATAAACATTAACTGCTCTTATTTCGTCCTGCATTCTCACAATTTGCGCATGAACAACCACTATATTTACAATATATATATATGTAGCATTTAATACATTCTCCACCGATATCTAGAATATAACAAGCTTATCTAAATAAGCATGGAAATGAATGAAATAGTAAAGAGAGCTATAACGTTCTTGGTTAACCAAAATAAAATTGGGTGCCTAAACTAGGCTCTCCTTGTGATCTTTGGAGTTTGTAACACTGAGTGTGCAGTCGATGCCCATGCTCTCAATTTCTAAATAAGAACAATCATAGCAAGTGGTAGAATATCCTTTGTTCTTTTTAGCAAGGTGACAGGCAATAACCATAAAATTCTAGCTAAATTGGAAATTGTTCTTAAATGCAGCGTTCGTCTTGCATATCTGTATTATTTTACTTATCCTAGTTGAGTTGTATATTCTCCATCTAATATGGCCTGCGTAGATTTACATGGAGAGCTTAACATTTTGTAACTAGTTGTTGTGTATGTACACATGACAGGAAGGCAACGAAAGATCACATATGCAGCAATCAAAATAAATGGTGAGTTACCTACCTGATGGTGCTTATCCTTGATACGGATCCAAGAGGTGGGGCTGTGAGTAAGATGTCTGGGTTACTCCAAATTCTTTTCCTCATACTCTAAAATGCTCCACACTTCAGTCAAGCTTTTAGAATCATTTTCAAGAATGAAGATCGTTGAAGAGGAAGACTATCTTTACTTCCAAATAAGGCAGAATGATAAAAACAAAAAAAGAACATAGGACTGGAATGCTTTTCCCACACAGTTTCGTCCCTTAGATTTATAGGTAAAATTGTATTAAATTCTTTTCCACTGTAGTCTATGAGTTAGTTCCAAAATTTATTATGGCAGTTGAATAAAAATCCAATGTGAGAAACATGGGTGCGGTGAGGTGATCATAAGTCTATTTTGGGTGGCTGTGGATGGCGTAATGCCCCCTTGCCAGTGGGTCTGGGTGCAGTGAGGTGATCATAAGTCTATTTTGGGCAGCTGTGGACGGCGCAATGCCCCCTTGCCAGTGGTCTATGCTGGTAGAAATTTAATTCATAGGTCTACGCTTTTACTCCCATAGTTGGTGAATCCAATTTGTTTTCCATTCAAAGATATTTGTTAGGTTTATTCCCTGTCAGTAATAAATTGCTAGGTCCAATTGGTAGATATTTTAGGAAACGTGGAATAATGAATATCAAAACATGTTCATGAATTTATCTTCAATATTAAATTCTATCCAAATATGCAGTTGAAGAAGAGGAGTCATGACATCCTCCTTCTTGAACAATTGTTGTTTTCGTAGTTAGTGGTGCAGTAGGAGGGGTATCTTCAATTTGCAAAGGTACGGTAGATGGACCTTCCTTGGTAGTTTCTTCCCCAATTTACACAGTAGCTAGGGGTGTAGCACCAAGGCCTGAAATAACCCCTACAGTAGTAGCTTGATAAGTAACCTTAGCCTTTTCTAAAGCTTCAGTGACCTTCTTCATTAAAATTTCTTCCTCTGTTGGGGTAGGTTCTTCTGTGACTGTAACACCCTTCTTCAACCTCTTGTATTGCCTTGTTTTTATAGTAGGCTCTCTACTAGAATCCTTCTTTCTTGAGGCCTTAACTCTTGGTTGCTTGAGACAAACACTAAGCCATTTTAGGGTTCTATCAACAACTACCCGTGAAACTTTATTGATATTAGTTTCTTCCTTCTCCATCCAATTGATTGGCTCCAAATCTTTGGTGACCACTCTATCCATTTCATACCGGGGATCAAGAGTGATCCCATCATTAGAAGTTCCCTTTAGTATGTCCTTTTTAACCTCGAAGTCCTTCATTTGGGGAATAGTCAACCTCTTGTACCCTCTTCTTCTGAATTCAAACTGATCTTACAAATTTTTCCAAAAGACTTCAAGAATTGGTCGATGGAGGGGAAACTGTGAAGCATATAGACCATTCATCTTCCCCTTAGGATCAAAATCCTTCCTGGATTTATGAAGCTTGAAATTCATAGATTGAAATTCCTCTATTGTTGACTTAGCTTTTATAGAAGAGGAACAAGAATAAAACCCCAACTGCATGGGGAATGAATGGTAGTTGGCCTTGTGCATTGTAGAAAACTTGGTATTCACCTCAACAACTTGATGAGAAAACTCCATCAAGATCCACCTATCACCACAACACCTTGGTAGTTTGAAAGGGTGCTTATCATATCCAAACAATCTGATATAGGTGGATTTGGGGTATTGGATAAACCAATTTCCCCACTCTTCAATAAATTCCATTGCTTCCCATGACAACCTAAAGCCAACATCTCTCGTGAGTTGATTAATGATAACATACAAAAATGCATCATTGACTCTTTTAAAGTGTCTCTCTGATGCATTCAACTCTAGTTGATCATAGTGTTCCCACACTTTCTTCTGATCTGGACCATCATTCATTGATCCCGCAACAGTTAAGCCCATAAACCAACCGCGCTTCCATTCTTTAAAAATATTAACATCATATATGAAGACATATATAAAATTCCTTAGTTTCCTCTTTACCAAATGCCCAGCTAACAAAGTGATCGTGTCTCCAAATATCCTCGTAAAAATCGACTCAAAAAGGGCTCATGGTATCCTTCTGTGTTTTATTTCTTCCGCTTTTAACCACCTCTGTTAATAAGCCTTCTCCTTTGTTCCTCATAGCGTTGCCCACTCATTTGCATCAACCTCAAACAAGGCCTTTGTGCTGGTATGCAGGAGGATCGCCACCACCAAATCATCCTTGGAGTTAAATCAATGATCTTGTTCCCTTGTGAATCAATACATTTCCTCTTATCAGATTGTAAGTTTGTGCAGCAGATAGTATAAATTTTGGACATTGTACTATAAAAGGGAATGTAGCCACATGTGCCAACCTAGAATCTACAATCCTCTTAGCCCTTGGGGAAGCATCTTCTGAAAAAGTATCCTCATAAAACTGCTTCAAATCAATATGACCTACAAGTGAATCAAGACCCAGATAACCAAATCAACAAGATCCATTGACGATCTGATATCCACCATTCAATAAAAGTTCCCATTTCACAAGTTAATCCAGTGTTTTTGGGTTTCGAGTTCGGGCTAGAACCAAGAACTTGATCATTTAAAGCCTAACATTGAACTGTGTTGGAAGTAGGGATCAGGGAATACCTTGAACATCACCCTTGTATAAAAACATTTCAATAGTATCAAATTTTAGGATCGGGCTTAAAATGAGCACCAGTACCTATATTGGTGAAAAGGATTCAATTTTCTTCCGTGATCCAATCCCGCAATGTGTTTGGAAATCGAGATTAGAATGAAAATGAGCACCAATACCTATAGTGGTAAAAAGGGTTCAGTTTCTTTCCATGATCCGATCCTATAATGTGTTATGAAATCGGGATCAAAATGGCACCAGGAATTAATACTCTACAAATGGGATCAGTTGAGGGATCTCTCTAAGTTTCGAGCCTGATGGGTTATCAGATGTCGAAATTGGGAAATGGTTTGATACTAGACTCCAAAAGGGGGAACAAGTTTGAGTAACATTTCGAGTCCCAACCCTGATAACATATTAAGAGTCAAAATCAGGATGTTGTTTGAAACTGGACCTTTTGAATATAAGTGGGGATGGGTTGACTCTAAGTTTTAATCCTGACGTCATGTCAGAAATCGAGATTGGAATGGCACCAAATAATGGAACTTAAAACTATGTCAAGGTTTCGGTGCCCATCCGAAATCTAATCCCAATGCTAGAGCGAGGATCAAAATCAGGGCATGAGTTGGTACTATGACGAAAACCCTTGAATACATTTAGGTAACAACCCAAACTCTGATTTTGATAAAAGATCAAAAATCGGGATCAAGACAATCATCAAACATGAAATTATTTTAAATAGATCTAACAATATCATAAAATACACCTTCGAGATCGGGATAATTTTGAAACCCTTCGAAAGACCAATTCAAATTAAAAACACTTTCCACTTCATTTAAAAATTGGACACGGGAAAGATGGATTTCAAGTCATACATTGTATCGGTCAAATTTTTAAAGTTGATCAAAGTTTCAAATAAACACAACCCAGGAAGTACAAAAACCCTAGGTAAACTAGGGCACAACACGAACAAAAAACCTGTGCAAGAAACCAAAAACCAAACACAACAAAAACAAAAATAAAAAAAACCTAAAACAAAAGGAAGGAAAACAAACCAGAGGGTTCGAGGAAAAAATGAAAATGCACCAAAAAGGGTGCCAAGGAAATAGAAAAGAAAACAAGAAACAAGAAATGAGAACATGACCAAAAATAAACACAAGCAAACTGAAAATGAAAGGAAAACGCATGAAAAAGACACCTACCTCACAAACCCAACAGGAAATCCAACAACATGGCAAGAAATCCAAGTGCAACCTCAAACTCCAACCCTTAGCTCACTTTGGTTCACTCCGTCAAAGTGTATAAGTGAAATGGGAAAAAAATTGAGGAGTGGCGGGAGTAAAAACTCATTCGCACATGCAAACAGGTGCTCATTAATGCGGGTAGGTCGGGCCTCAGGATCGGGGTAGAGGTCATAAATTCCATCATGAGAAAAGAAGGTAAGCGGGAGTTGGGATCAGGAAGGGACATGGCACTAGAACCTTCAGTGAATGCAAAGTTCCAAAATCCGAACCCCAACAAACAAAGACAAATGTGGGAATCAAGATCGGGATGGAACATGGAACAAGAACTTTGGAAAAGTTCTTGGTTCCTGTTTCGGTTTGATGTCTGATTCTAAAACACATAAAGGGACTCATATATCAGAATTGGGGTGAAGACAGGAACAAGAACTTTGGAAAATTTCTTGGTTCTGGTTTCAGTCTGATGTCCGAGTATGACACAAACAAAAACACACAAGGAAAAAAAGTAGAGGTCGGGATCAAAACAAAAACAAGAACTTACACTTTTAAGGGTGTAAGGTGACGATTTCAATCCAATACCTGAATCTAACAGAACAAAGAAAACACAAGACAAATTCAGGGATCAGGATTGAGATGAAAACAAGAATTTGCACATTGGAAAAGTATCAAGTTCCAGTAACAGTCCAAAACCCGAACCTGATAGACAAAGAAAAAAAAGGACTTGGGAGAAAAAAGACAACTCCCAAATCTCGAACAAGAACACCAAGAACAAAAATAACAAAGGGGGACCCATTTTGACCAAAAAAAATGGGGTGGTTATGCGAGGCATAAAAAGTCACTTTAGGTCCCCCTATTTGTCTCTAAATCTCTTAAAAACATAAAAAAAACACATCAAATAACCTCATAAAAGCACAAAAACATTAAAAAAAAAATCTTATAAATCCTCTCTTTGTTATCACCTATCTGCAATAAACTCTCCATCCATAATAAACAATTATAACCTTGAACCTTTGACAATGCAATCAACAAGAAAAGAAAACATCAAAATCCAAAAACTTCCAAGCACAGAAATGAAATGACCAGATCATCATCAAACTAAAACATTGCCTAAGTATTAACTACTCTACCTTTTGAAGATCATCATCAACATCCTAATGTGTGTCTTAAGGGATAAATCATTCCTACAATAGGCATCATCAATGGGTAACATCATGAAACATTAAAACATCTATGGAAAGTGATGCAACAACGTTATTTTTATCTTTTGTGATCTTATCTTTTGATTTATCTTAATGTCTCATTCCCAGGATCTCTCAAGGATGTCCATAAAGATCTAGAGAAGAAGGAATGGGGGCATTGATCATCAACTTCATTTGCTTTGTTTGTTAGATATTTTTTAATACTACCATGAAAATACTTGCTTTGTTCTATGTGTGGAAGTCATTTTGGGGTAATTCGTGTAGTGGTTGCATGTTAGGTACTCCATACCTCTCTATGTAATTGGTCCAATTTTCTAAAACTTCTCACCCATACACTTTAACAGGGTTTCCATATGTCTAGTATGAGCAAAAATACTCCTTGTTTGCAGAGTCAAAGTCCATGCAATAGATACAAAATGGCCTTGGTCATTAATACCCTGGTGCATCGTGTCTATTTACTACATTAATAAGGATTGCTAAACATTACTTTGTCTCCATGAAGCAAAAGCAAACTCATCATGTTTTACACATCATCAATCATCCAATTTCTTCTATCCTCTAATCCTACTAACATTTCTTTTGGCTAACATCTCCATCTTGCATCACAATATCATTAGAACCTTTTTGTGAGCCACCTAAACAAGTAATTTTTTTGGCTGACCTCTTGAGTGGGTAGCCCAGCATCTTATCATCCTTCTGTGGACCGCTAGGGCACAATGGGGCATATTAATTTTTTTCTTTCTTGATCTGAACATAGAATTCTTTGAAACAATGCATCAGGTACATTGTGTCAAAGAGGGGGAAAATGTAGACACGTAAAAATGGCTTAACACATATCACATATCCTAAATGATATTTTTCCATTATCAACATCACTTTCATTATCACTATTGCATTTTGCTTCATTAACATCATTAATCCCCTTTTTAACATCATTTGCATCATTAACCCTATTTTCCTCTATTAATTAGATAATCTCAAATTGTTTAATTAATTCACCATGTCATCACCTAATTTAGCCTTATTCCTCCTGATTATTTAAATAAACACAAATTATTTAATTATGTCACTAGCATACCTTATTCGTCTAAGTTAATTAAATAGTTATCATTAATTATTTAATTAAGCTACTTTCCCTTCTCTAAATTTGAATAATTAAATCAATTATTCAATTTCCCCAAAATCACTCAACATGGTCAATTAATAAATATACTTTTATTTATTAAATTCAAACACATCTTGCACGTTCCTCTCAAACATTAATTAATTATTAAATTAATTAAATCATCATCACATTTCTTGATTGAATAAATCATGACCACTAATTTCTTGATCTAATTTCCCAAATCCAACCGATTACTCTAATCCTACTAAACACTCAATCTAATCTCTCCAATCCCACTAATCATTCAATCCAATCCCACTAATCATCCAATTAAATCCCTTAATTGGATCAATCAAATGAGTTAACTGATCAATCTATTTCCTCTGAACAGTTCTCAACCGTTGATCCTGATCTTTCATTGTTGAATATTGATCATTCATCTAAAACTTGTAAATCTATAAAAACAACCTTCATCTTTCTCATAAAAAATCTAGAGAATTTGTAGAAAGGTCATGTCAGATTGACTATTGAATCAAATTGAGCAAACATATACTTACATTCTAGATCATCATCATTATCAAGCTTTTGTAATCACAGAGGCTTCATGTTGAACCAAGCAATCCAACATCCATCTTCAACATGAATACACTCAACCATGGGATGGTATGATTGTAGTTTTTGAATTTATTGTGTGTTTCATTTTTTTATGTTAACCTTGCTCGTTTGGATTCTTAAGATTTGCAATTACATTTCATGGGTTTAAGTGGGTCTTGTTGTCTTGTTTTGAATTGATTTGAATTCATTCATTGTTTCTAAATCTGTTAATCCATATTCCCCTTACATAATTTCCCATTTAAATCTCAAAATAATTTATAGTCTTCAATGTTGACTATAAATTATGGGGAAAACATGTGTCAAGAATTCATACAAATTTTGGCGAAAGCCATAAAAATCAAAATCTTAGAGGAATAGGATATCCCAATGCAAATTATCTACATAGGAAAAAATTGACGAACTGTCTGTGACACTAAAAATATCATAACTATAGTTTATCAAATTAGACATACAAATATGAGTACTTATTGTGAGATCACAATCATGGACCATAGCTAAAGGACATTAGAAAAAACCCCTAGTAGCATATCAACTATCTAGACAAGAATGACTCTAGATCAAATGAATGATCATCAATCCCAAAATAAAGATAAATTACTTTGACGACTATCTAACTGCGCGTGTCGAATGTGGAGAGATCTAACGTCAACACAAACCTTAATGAGACGGTTTACATTCAAAGTTTGATGCAAGTAAAACTACTCTATTCGTAATACAATCAAATCTTTCAAATACGTATCATTGTCCTCTATTTCTAGATATTTATTAAACCGTTTGGCCCTCAGATTTCTATGGGCACAATAGTTGTTAAAATGACTACCTAGAAAATGAGATTTGATGCTCAATATGCAAGCTAAGATGATTTCTATGTGCAAATGTGTGCTGGAAGGATTAGTGGTATGCTTCTAAATGAAACGAGATGATGGAATTGATGATGAATACGATGATAAACGAAAGATGATGTTGATGATAGATGAACAAGTAGAGATGAGTGAGATGATATGAAACTATAGTGAACTATCCATGATTATGCATATGATCAAATGCAAACATAAAACAAACTACCCTAAAATGCAACTATCATGCAATGGGGATGATAAAATGCAACTATGAAGCAATTAAGTAATCTAAAATGAGAATGCAAAGTAACACATGATATGAAAACTAATTATAAGACTCCATGAAAGCTCCAAGCTCCTATGAAAAACTTGCATAATGACTTTGCTCAAATTGTGGATGATAAATGCTAAGGCAAGAGGGTGTATTTATAGGGTTTCTCAAGCATTTTGTGAGGTGGCACCTATCAACGGTCTAGATTCAAAGGAGAAATAATAGACAGTAGAGATGGAAGGAATCAGGATGTTG
>VDFB02295205.1:0-22960 GCA_007258455.2 Sequoia sempervirens
ATTGTGAGATCACAATCATGGACCATAGCTAAAGGACATTAGAAAAAACCCCTAGTAGCATATCAACTATCTAGACAAGAATGACTCTAGATCAAATGAATGATCATCAATCCCAAAATAAAGATAAATTACTTTGACGACTATCTAACTGCGCGTGTCGAATGTGGAGAGATCTAACGTCAACACAAACCTTAATGAGACGGTTTACATTCAAAGTTTGATGCAAGTAAAACTACTCTATTCGTAATACAATCAAATCTTTCAAATACGTATCATTGTCCTCTATTTCTAGATATTTATTAAACCGTTTGGCCCTCAGATTTCTATGGGCACAATAGTTGTTAAAATGACTACCTAGAAAATGAGATTTGATGCTCAATATGCAAGCTAAGATGATTTCTATGTGCAAATGTGTGCTGGAAGGATTAGTGGTATGCTTCTAAATGAAACGAGATGATGGAATTGATGATGAATACGATGATAAACGAAAGATGATGTTGATGATAGATGAAAAAGTGGAGATGAGTGAGATGATATGAAACTATAGTGAACTATCCATGATTATGCATATGATCAAATGCAAACATAAAACAAACTACCCTAAAATGAAACTATGATGCAATGGGGATGATAAAATGAAACTATGAAGCAATTAAGTAATCTAAAATGAGAATGCAAAGTAACACATGATATGAAAACTAATTATAAGACTCCATAAAAGCTCCAAGCTCCTATGAAAAAGATAATGAATTTGCTCAAATTGTGGGATGGTAAATGCTAAGGCAAGAGGGTGTATTTATGGGGTTTCTCAAGCATTTTGTGAGGTGGCACCTATCAATGGTCTAGATTCGAAGGAGAAATAATAGATGGTGGAGACGAAAGGAATCAGGATGTTGTCCCCTTGACCAAGGACAACATGCCATGTGTGTGGAGAGAATCCCTTGACCAATTGGAAACATGCCAAATGTATGGGATTCCCAAGTGTGTGAAACAAAGACCCATGTGCTCCAAACTTGTTGGAAGTGTGGGGGAATAAATCCATGTGCCTTTTCTCATTGGTGGAAGTGTGTGAGGATAATTCTAATTAATAATTAGGCTTTATTTATTTTCATGTGACCTTTATGAGGTGACACAAGAAAATGTAGTAGACATGTGCTCTAATTCTTAATCAGGATTAGGGAAGATTAATTAAATAAGCACGTTTAGGGTATTTTGTTTATTTAATTATTTAGAAGAATATGATTTTGGAGAATTAAAAGGAAAGTGAAAAATATAAATAAATTAAGACCTTATTTATATGTAGTTGAAGTATTAATCAAATAGGTTGTATTTAATTAATTGAATATGATGACCGTTTTTAGGTGTATACATTTCCACAGTTCCTCCTTTGAAGCAATGCAGGTTTCTACACGCTGTCGAAAATTTCCGTTGATGCTCATAAAGATTTTCATGCCCCACAATGCCCCGCACTTCTTTGAATTCCAGTATTGATTCGCATATGCCCCTCGAGATAAATCTGAATGTGTGGATGAAATGTCAGTTGATGTTGTGATGATTATGATGATGATCCAACGTTGATTCAGTGATATTTTGATGTTGGAGACGATTTATCTCTTGAAAGGTCATTGCAAGCTCTTGCTTTGAATAGTGTTCATTAATTACCACTCCTTTTTGGTAAAAATGAGAGATAAATCCCACCATAATTCCCTCCATTTTACCCTTGAAAAGGTAAAAAGTGGTAAAATGGGATTCATTTGCACATTTGGAGTTTGGAGAAGTTGAAGAGTGGAGAGCTTAGAGGAAGATGGTGATCCCATACCACAAGCATCGTTTCGAGCATCTTCACCAACCTAATCAACCTGCTGCCTCTGGACCTACGGTACACTTTACGAGAAACCTATTTATTAGTCATTTTCTTTCCTTTTAATGGTATTTTGAACATCGTAGATAGGTGTTGTAGCTCATTTGATGTTATTGTTGCACGTTCGGATGATGTTTGTCATTTTGAAGGGTTTTGAGTGTGTTTGAGAGTTTTGGCACCTTTGGGGTCCCAAATGGCACCTCTTGCAAGGTTGAAAATGCTTGTTTTTAGGTGTTTTAGGAGTTTTGGCGCCTTTGGGCTCCCAAATGGTGCCTCTTGCAAGATTGAAATTCATGTTTTTGTGCTCCAACACTCTTTTGGCGCCTTTGGTGTCCCAAGTGGTGCCTCTTGCAAGCTTGAAAATGGAGGTTTTTGAAGTTAAACTCTATTTTGGCACCTTTGGGGTCCCAAGTGGCACCTCTTGCAAGCTTGGAAAACATGTTTTTGAGATGCAAACTCTATTTTGGAACCTTTAGGGTCCCAAATGGTGCCTCTTGTTTCCTTGGAAAGTCTTTACTGTGGTTGATTCTAGGTGGTTTAAGCCTGTGGTTCACCCTATTTGAGAAGGTGTGATTGCGGAAAGCCCCCGTGATGATGTTCACAAGATGTTTCTGAGGCCTAATAGTCATTTTCTTTGTCATTTTTTGGATTGATTGCAGTCTGATTGTGAGGTGTGTGTTGTTTGATTGATGTTCGAGTAGGATAGTTGATGATTTGATCTCATGATAGGCGAGAATCAAATGAGAGAACCGATGATGTATCCACCTCATGATAGGCGAGGAGCAATGATGGGATTGATAACATATCGACCTCATGATAGGCGAGGATCGACAATGGTTTGATAGCATATCGACCTCATGATAGGAGAAGATTGATAATGGTTTGATAGTATATCAACCTCATGATAGGCGAGGATCGATAATGGTTTGATAGCATATCGACCTCATGATAGGAGATGATTGATAATGGTTTGATAGTATATCAACTTCATGATAGGTGAGGATCGATGATAGGATTGATAGCACATCGACCTCATGATAGGCAAGGATCAATGATAGGATTGATTGCACATCGACCTCATGATAGGTGAGGATCGATGATAGGATTTATTGCACATCGACCTCATGATAGGTGAGGATCGATGATAGGAGTGATTGCACATCGACCTCATGATAGGCGAGGATTGATGATAGGAGTGATTACACATCGACCTAATGATAGGCGAGGATCGATGATAGAAGTGATTGTCCTGATTGATTGAGTTGATGATTGTTCTGATTAATTTGATTGTCTTGATTGAACCTGATTTGATTAACTGCACATTACCTTGAATAACTGATAGTCTTGATTGAACATGACATTGATTGATTGATTGATAATATTGATTGAACATGCTTTGATTAGGGAGATTCAGAGGTACTCCAGTCTTGGGAACATTTCCCGAAGACATGGAACATGGTTCGTCGTTTGTCTGCAGCAAATTTGGATATTATCACACGTTTTGGGCTGACCTCCTTATTAGATATCCCATAGTATCAGATCAATAGAGGTTTACTAATGGCATTGGCAGAGAGGTGGCATAGTGACCACAACACCTTTCACTTAGCCACGAGAGAGATGATAGTGACTCCAGAGGATGTCTATCGTATTATGCAGATCCCAGTGATGGGAAAGATAGTGGTGTATGATAAGATAGAGCAGGGTGGGACAGCTGCATTGCAAAGGTTATGCCGAGATGATCATGTTGTGGCCTGATGGATTCCTTGGACAAAGATGGTTAGCATATATGATCCTTTTCCATGTGTGCTTTTCGGTTTCATTGGTGGATTCCTTTGTCTTGATTGTAGGTCAAAGGGATTTTCAGCAAGTTAGGGTCGTATGTTATTATGGATGACACTTGAGGGTACCAGATATGCATGGGGATCATGCATGTTAGCCCACTTATATTGAGATTTGCACGAGGTTTTTTATTACGGGGCGACGAGCCTGTCATGTGACATCACATTACTGTAGACATGGGCATGGGAGAATATAGCCATCACTCGGCCTATGAGAGAAAGACATCGACCACCAAGGAGACCCTATGTTTTCTGTTACAACGGTCCACATGTCCAACATAAGTTTGGCAAGGTTGCCTATTGGAGGCGTGCTTTGGATGATTTGGAGATTGTCACATGGCACTTGTACTTGGATTGTGAGCAGTGGCTAGAGGATTAGCTGAAGATGTTGTATATGTTGTTATCCTACTATCTGATTGGGCAAACACATGTTGTGCTTGAACGATACCTATATCTGTGAGTATGTCGATAGTTTGGATGGGTTCAGGGGATGCCCCTAGGAGTTTCCCATTATGCACGACGACGATAGGATGTTTTAGAGTGGGGCCCCTATGTATCATATGAGGTAGCTTATACAAATTATTATACCTTGACACCAAGTGTATGGGATTATGTTCCATTTATTATAGACGTCGAGATGACCAAGGATTATTTAGAGTACTTCTACACATATCCCTTTCCTATATTTACTCATCCAGAGGAGCCAGTACTGCCAGTTGATGGAGAGGGAGGAGATGATGAGGATGGTGATGATGGTGGGGAGGGTGAGGATGGTGGTTGCAGAGGTGATGATGGTGCAGAGGTTGGTTGTAGAGGTGATGAAGGTGAAAAGGTTGGTTGTAGAGGGGATGGTGGTGCTGAGGGTGGTGGGGAGAGTGATGATGAGGAAGATGACAACCATCCATTTGATTTTGCAGTTTTGAGGCGCATGAGGAGTGTTACCGTAGCTCAAGCGGTGCTTCCCAAGATTCAAATTGGGATACCCTCTCATCAACAGTCATCACAGATAGCGGCTTTGCAGGCAGAGGTTCAGTTGTTTTAGAGTGAGATAGCGTAGGCTCGAGCACAGATTGTGTCCCTTTAGGATGATTTAGTGCAGTGTCAGGCACATATTGATATTTTGATGACTGATAGAGGGACAAACAAGCAACAAATACAACAGTTGTAGGCACAGATGATCATACTTACTTCAAAGAGGGATGCCTTTAGACACCAGACAGAGCAGGCTGAGGCCATTACCAAGAGGATACAACAGGCGAAACCATCTGCAAGTACAATGAATTTCTTCAGAGAGATCCGACACATTTCTCAAGAGTTGCAGTTTTACAGAGGTAAATATCATGAGTTGGTTCCTCCTGAGCGACGAGAGAGTTTTATACAGTCTCGTTCTGGTAGATCTCATACTCAGATTGTTAGTATGGGTGTCACACAACCATTTCCTGGAGATAGGAGAGATCCAGGTGTAGGTCCGTTGGGTAGAGGAGGTACTAGTTCCATGAGAGCAACAACATCTAGTGGGAGCTTGACATAGCATTTTGTGATGTTCCTTGGACATTGTGTATACACCTTTTGTGAGATTGAGGATGTATTTCCCATGATATAGCGCCCTTTTGGATTTTGATGTATCTCATCCTACTTTTGGATATTCTTGTACACTTGGACATTATGACATTTTTTGATGATATATGATATGCAACAATGATTATGATCTAAATGTTGATATGCATTTGATTTCCCTATTATGATATGCAATGTTGTGAATTTATTTAATTTCTATGTGATGATAATGATTAGGCAATGCGATGAATGTATTTATGATTATGCAATCTGATGTGCATGACTTCAAATGTTCAAGGCCTTAAGCTTGAATAAGTGAGTCTGTCCAAGTTCCAAAAGTTGTGGGAAGACTGCAGTAGATTGATCTTTTAAGCTTCATAACTTTGACATATTTCCCAACTTTCTTGGAAATTTGAAGAGACTCACTTATTTAAGCGTAGTGGATGACATGGTTTTGATTTTGGAAATGATATGCAATGTATGTCCTTTATTATTTTCTTTTGTATTTACTGAGGCAAATATTATGATGGAATGTATGAATGTAAATGAGATGAGAATGTTTTCTAACATATGCCAATGATGATGCAACAGATGTGCAACTAAATGAGAATGATGCATTTTTGGTTAATGTCCAGTGTACTCAATCCATTAATAATAGAGATGAAACTATTGTGAAATTGTTTCAGCATTGAAAAACCCCATAAATACATATGCAATACTAACATGAATGCAGTCTAACTTAACTATGCAAATCTCGTATTCAAAAGTTTCCATTCATATTAACCAATTTGTCATGCTCTTTATCATCATTGGACCTTTAAAATGTTGAAAGTGAGCACAAGCATCGATGGCATAGTTTAGACCAAGATGACCTAAGTACTACTTCCATGATGTTTTAAAATTGAAAGTTAACACAAGCATCTAAGTATAATTAAACCAAGATGACCTGAGCATTACTTGCTTAAACAGACAAGAGTTAATCTTTTTCCTATGAAAATTCAGAATGTCATTGGTGATACGTTGTAGCGCACGTCTCACAAAAACTTGCATAGTAATAATGATAAACTCACAGATAATAGAAAAAGAAAAATCATACTCCTTCCTTGCTCCTCTAGTTTGATACATCATTGAGGACTTGAGAGATGTGATAACAAAAATCAAAGTAGAAAAATTTGAACTTTCGTGTTTAATGTGATAAACCTTTGATTCAGAAAGATCACCATCCATTTGAAGTTTGTGTTTGTAATGTTGGTCTGACGACTGTTTGCCTATTGGTTCAAGCTCAGAGTTTATTTGCCCCTAGTGAGTGCAGGATTTTTCCCCCAGTCCAGGGTGAGACACGACCATGACAACCAATATCTAACCTAAAGACCTATCCTAGGGGCCTCGGGGGCTGATCAACATATTAGCCTTGCCTATGTTATACACGCAGAGACCACGTAGTTCGACTGACAACCTAACCAAGATTTACAAGACAAAAATATGAACATAACAGACACCTAAAAGTCTGACCTAAATGTCCCGGGAGATAATCAAAGACCACTCTTGCCTACGTTCAAAGCTTAGAGACGACATAGTTCAAATGAAGACTATGTTTTTGAATTTTTGACTTTTTGACTTGTTTTTGGATTTTGACATGTTTTGAATGTTTTGGGGATTTTGATATGTTTTGAATGTTTTTGGGATTTTGATATGTTTTGAATGTTTTTCGATTTTCAATTTTTCGACCTTGAGAATGTACAAGAATCCAATCCAATGTAGGACATGCCCCCAGTGTGATATGATAAGACAAATTGATTTTTAGAATGGGCCGAGTAATACTAGGGGATACCATGATACAAACACTGGATCAAGCTATGATGTGAACATGGAAGCGTGACAGACATAGATATGGAAGCGTGATGGATGAATGATGCAAAGCAAGTTGCGTAGCCCAAGATGGATGGAGAGTGCTTATTTTACACAAGGTGCATATATTCATCCACAATGGATAAATGATGCAAAACAAGTTCTGTAACCAAAGATGGATGCAGAGTGATTTTGTCATGGAGAGATGCCCCACAATAGAGATAATGCAACCATGGATAAATGATAGATCAAAATGAAAGATTCACTGCAAAACATGTCACACAAGCAACGTATATTTTTTCAAAAGATGATAATGGTTGATTGATTAAGATGCCAGGAATGATTGATTCCATAAGGCATAGTGATGATAAGTACTTAGGATCACTGATTTCCTCTAAGTTTAATAAGATTGATGATTGTTGATGATTGATTGACAAAAGATATGAGGATTGGATAATGTTTTACAACTAGGCTCAAATATGATTTGCATGATAAAATTCAAGGTTGCAAAGGGACATGATGACATGGATCTTGATAAGCTAGGAGATATGGAATGGAAGAAAGCAAGGATAAAAATAATGAATGGGATGATCAAGATCAACTAGATAAGATCTAGACACAAGGCCCAAGTACTTTCCCCCTATTCCTCATCAAGACCAAGGACGGGAAGAAAGGATGTATTTAGAAAGAATGATGGAATATGGATAAGGCGAAGGATATGATACAAAAGATTTGGATAAAGTGTATAGGATAAGATATATGATGTTCAAGAAGATCCTTAACTTTGTCAAGATCAAAGGTGGAAAAGTAAGGAATGAGCATAAAAGGGATAATTACCATGAATGATAAGATGGATGAAACTTGTCCCTAAGTGTAGAGTGCAAGAGGAATAGGATATGGATGATAGGGAGATGGAGGAAGGACTTAAGCATCAAGTTTCACTACCAAATATCCCTTTAGTAAACCATGGCAATGGGGATTAGACTCATAAATGTTGGCCTATCAAAGGTATGATGGAAGAACTAAGGACTTATCCAAAGGTTTGGATTAAAGGAGAATGATGGGGGATGAATGTTGGGTAATGTATAGGAGGTGGGAAAGATTGTTGATGGATAGATGGAAAGGATGGAAAGATCAACATTGGCACACACCTTGAAGGGTGATGAAGTGATGGAGGAAAAATGGATTTGGAAGGTGATAGGATTTTATATGGAAGATTAGAGGAAGCTTTTGGATTAGCAAATTTGGGTGCTGATTTAGATTTCATTGCTTCTATGAGACTTTTTGGAATCCACATGATTTTTGACTTTGATATTTTCTTTGTAGGCCATTGTGGCCTTTGAGATATTTCTCTTTGATTTATAGACCTTTGTGGTCTTGGAAATTTTTCTTTTTGCTTTGATGGGCCTTTGTAGCCTTTTGAAATTTCCTTTTGATTTATGGACCTTTGTGGTCTTGGAAATTTTTCTTTTTGCTTTGATGGGCCTTTGTGGCCTTTTCTATTTTGATTTTGATTTTGGATTAAATTTTCTTTTACTTTTGCATGCCTCTTCGAGGAGACATGTTGATCTTTTGACACATGTGGATTTTGATATGGAAGCTTTTGACATTTGGCACCCAAATTGCTTCCGAGAGCAATAGGAGAGATGGATGGAGATGAATGGTATGGAGGTATCATGGATGAGTTGTTGGTGGTAGAATTTTGAAAGGGCATCAAGGATGTGTGCTTTTTTTGTTCTTGAGGAATAGGATATGGACCTAGGATAGAGGGAAGGTTTGATGAACTAGGATGAGGACCTAGGATAGATGGAAGGTTTGGTGGATTAGGATGAGGACCTAAGATAGATGGTAGGTTTGATGGACTAGGAAACTTAGGTGTATAACCAAGGCCATGGTAATATGGGTTTTCTTGAGCAAAAAGGGGTTCTAGGATACCTTGTTCATGAAGGCCTAATCCTTTTCCTTTGTAGTTCATACTTTGACACATTCTTTTACTAATGGGACATGTGTTGTTTGTGAAACAAGATGCGAGTCTAGATTTGGGAGGATATGATATGGATGAAAGCATAGGTGTTGGAAGTAAACCGAAGCGAATAAAGGTGGAGGTTCCCAATTTATAGGTGTGTGGTTCATGGATAGCTTGTATAGGTGTGATAGGCTCTTGACATGGGGATGATGGGGTGTTTTGATCTTGAATTGGAAGAGGATCACGAGGTGTAGAAGATGAAGTAACTTGCTCTTCATTAGGTGTGGAATCATCATGTGGTGGTATGGAAGGCATATCTTGATCTTGAGAAGGATGAAAATCCTCATGAAATGAAGGGATATCCTCAGATGGAAGCATATCTTGATCTTGATGAGGAAGGGAATCATAAGATTTTGTAGAAATCATTTCTTGATCATCGGGTGATAGGACATCATTAGATAGGATGGAAGAACTATCATGCTCATGGGATGCAATGGAATATTGAGATGGTATGGATTCATCAGATGGAGTCGAAGGAGGACTTGGAAGGATACTTTTCTCTTGAGATGGAAGGGAATCCTTGTGGATGAAAAGTGAAAGGAGGGGATCATCATAGAATTCTTGAGAGATGGGGTCTTGGTCACAGATTGGAAGAACTTGTGGAGTTTTGGTATCATCGGATAAAGTGGAAAGAATGCTTTGATCTCGAGGTGTGGAGGAGTCTATGCCAGCATGATTTGGACGGAGAGACTGCCATGAATCATTGTATTTAGAAGATATGATAGAAGAAGGTGGTTGGATAGAATCATTAACTTGGGTAAAGGAATCCTGAGATTTATTTTGACTTGTGGGAGATGAAGATAGATGCATGACATGGTAAGATTTCTCAATATCCTTTGTGTTTGAAGGCTTTGATTTGGGCTTATTGATTTTTTGCAAAAATTCAAAGAAATTGAACTTGGATGATGAAGTTGTTGGTGGAGAAGGTGTCATGTCCAGATTTCTATCAGAGGAATAAGAACAAATGTATGGCAACAAATATCCTTTTGTGGTTGTTTCCCTTTCCATATCCCAGATTTGTTGTTGAAGGATTTTTATTTGATGAGCTAAAGCATTCAATTGATCCTCATCTATTTCAGCCATGGTGGTTTGGATTTCACTATTTTGAGTTTCAATGTTGGGATCTTGTTAAAATGGGCATACAAGTGGTACAATCTAGCTAAACTTTGATCATTGTTTGGAGGAGTTCCAAGGATCACAACTAAGTCAAATATAATGAAAAATTCTATTGATGGGAATAAGTTTGATTTGATTGTATAACGTTGTTTTGTGATTAAAGGATGACAAATCCCAACGATGAAACTAGGTTGTACAAGCAAAGATATAATGGAGATTGATGATTTAGGCACCTCAAAATGTTTAGATCTAGGTTTAGTTTGAAAAGTTCCACTTGTATAGGTCCATTTCGACACGTTTAGACTTCTAAGGTATCTAAGGAATGATCTTGGACTTGGAGTTTTGATTCAAGATGTATAATTAAGGTACTCAAAACATTGGAAAAGTCTAGGATTTTGACAATAATACATCATGTATAACTCTAGATTGTTCTTACAAGCTTTCTTGTAAAAAATGAAGGTTAACCTTTCTCTAAAGTTGTAGAGCATAGAAAAACATTTTTGATGTTGTTTTGGACTAAGAGGTTTGATCTTTGGTTTTCTAATCTTGATCTTTCGTGAAATCATCGCGTAAACCACATATTCTAACTCTATTTTGCCTAAGGAAAGGTTGAACATTGCTGAAAGGACTGATTTTTTTTTTATGGATGGACCTAAGTTAATGACTTGTATACCTCAATGAATGTAGTTCTGAATCAAGGTTTTCACTTTCAAAAAGTAACATTTTTGATGGTGTTTTGTTTGAGTTTCGTTTTGAAGACACATCAAGTAGAATATACACTCCTAAGGCTATGTAAGACTGTATTCTTTTAGATTCCACGTGGGTTTTACCCCAACTGCACTATCTTTAGCGGATGAATTCAATAGCTTGGCAACACGGGCCCACCCTTATAGTGCACTCTCTTCTTAGGCCAACCAAGCTTCCAGTCCCCATGAAACTCCCATGGTGAACTGATCACCTCTACTAAAAACTATAAGAATGTGGATGCCTTGGCAATGACCGTTGCTGCAGCAAAGAATAGATAAAGGATTTTGGAAAATCTACAAGGGTTTTAATTCGAACATTCTGTTCGTAGGGAGTGACCCATGTGGTGAGAGTCCCTTTCAATCCATCTTGTAAGATCCACCCGCGTGATACTTGAACTTTCCTCAAGTATTCACATTTATATCTCGGTTGGAATTCGCTTGGATTTAGCATGTTACCGGTTGGGTCGTTCCCTTGGGTGATTACTTTTTCCCACAAGGTAGGCCCTCTAGGATAAAAAAAAGCAAGCAAATATACCCATAGTTCGATCGATCTTTATTTCGCATGAATAAAGAGAGAACTCATGCCATATACTCCAATTACACTTGCACATAAACAAGAATGGGTCTAGCTTTTTGGATCACCCAGTTAAGGGGAGATCATATGCCTACCATCCATCACATACAAAAGACATGGTGTTCATTAACCCATTAATTAAGCTATGTTCCTAACTTAACCAAAAGGAAACATGATATTCGTTAACCTTTTAATTAATCTATGTTCCTATCTTAAGCAAAAGGAAACAAGTGAATAATGTCCAGCCCCTGCAATATGTTAGTAGTTTATGTTTTGATTCTTTGACAACAAATTTTGGAAAAACCTACAAATGCACAACACAGAATGTGAGTTTTTGATTTGGTGACAAACTGCAAGAGGTGCCAAAATAGAGACAAGAGGTGCCAAAAAAAAGACAAGAGGCACCAAAATAGAGACAAAAAGCTCAAAAACAGAGTTAGACAAGCCAAAACTCCCTGAAACAGTTTGCAAGAGGTGCCAAAATAGGTGCAAGAGGTGCCAAAACTCTAGAAACAGTGTAGAATGGTCTCAGAATAGGTGAAAATGGTCCTATAATAGCTTGCAAAAGGCGCCAAAATAGGTGCAAGAGGTGCCAAAACTCTAAAAATGGCCTAGAATGGTCCCAAAGCAGGTGAAAATGGTCTCGGAACAACTTGCAAGAGGCACCAAAACTCAAGCAAGAGGTGCCAAAACAGGTGCAAGAGGCGCCAAAACTCTAAAAATGGCCTAGAATGGTCCCAGAACAAGCGTAAATAGTCTCAAAACAACTTGCAAGAGGCGCCAAAACTCAAGCAAGAGGTGCCAAAATAGAGACAAGAGGTGCCATAACTCCAGAAACAACCCAGAATTGCCTCAAAACAGGTGCAAAAGGCTCTCAAGTCTCCAATTTGAACTTGCGATCACGAAATTTGCAAAAAAGTTAGAAACAACTGAGACAAAGGCCCCATGGTGGGTGCCATTTTGTGCGTGTGTCGAATGTGGAGAGATCTAACATCAACACAAACCTTAATGAGATGGTTTACATTCAAAGTTTGAAGCAAGTAAAACTACTCTATTCGTAATACAATCAAACCTTTCAAATATGTATCATTGTCCTCTATTTCTAGGGATTTATTAAACCGTTTGGCCCTTAGATTTCTATGGGCACAATGGTTGTTAAAATGACTACCCAGAAAATGAGATTTGATGCTTAATATGCAAGCTAAGATGATTTCTATGTGCAAATGTGTGCTGGAAGGATTAGTGGTATGCTTCTAAATGAAACGAGATGATGGAATTGATGATGAATACGATGATAAATGAAAGATGATGTTGATGATAGATGAACAAGTGGAGATGAGTGAGATGATATTAAACTATAGTGAACTATCCATGATTATGCATATTATCAAATGCAAACATAAAACAAACTACCCTAAAATGCAACTATTTTGCAATGGAGATGATAAAATGCAACTATGAAGCAATTAAGTAATCTAAAATGAGAATGCAAAGTAACACATGATATGAAAAATAATTATAAGACTCCATGAAAGCCTCAAGCTCCTTTGAAAAACATGCATAATGACTTTTCTCAAAATTGTGGATGATAAATGCTAAGGCAAGATGGTGTATTTATAGGGTTTCTCAAGCATTTTGTGAGGTGGCACCTATCAATGGTCTAGATTCAAAGGAGAAATAATAGACGGTAGAGATGGAAGGAATCAATATGTTGTCCCCTTGACCAAGGACAACATGCCATGTGTGTGGAGAGAATCCCTTGACCAATTGGAAACATGCCAAATGTATGGGATTCCCAAGTGTGTGAAACAAAGACCCATGTGCTCCAAATTTGTTGGAATGTGGGGGAATAAATCCATGTGCCTTTTCTCATTGGTGGAAATGTGTGAGGATAATTCTAATTAATAATTAGGCTTTATTTATTTTCATGTGACCTTTATGAGGTGGCACAAGAAAATGTAGTAGACATGTGCTCTAATTCTTAGTCAGGATTAGGGAAGATTAATTAAATAAACACATTTAGTGTATTTTGTTTATTTAATTATTTAGAAGAATATGATTTTGGAGAATTAAAAGGAAAGTGAACAATATAAATAAAGTAAGACCTTATTTATATGTAGTTGAAGTATTAATCAAATAGGTTGTATTTAATTAATTGAATATGATGACCGTTTTTAGGTGTATATAGTAGGAGCTCTTCTTGGGCATCCCCACATGTTCCTATCATTTAGGAATAATTACGAATGTCAATTTACATGTTAATTTCATTCAAATTTAATTTTGATCTTTGCCGATCTGAAGTGATTAATTTATCTGAATATCTTTACCGACTTTACCGATTGATCTTTCGATCTTCCTCTTTATTTTATTCTTCCTTTCGATTTATCGATCCAGATTATTTCCGGATTCTTTCGATATTTCGATCTTTGACTTCGACTCCTCCGACTGATTTTGATTGACTGATCCTTGATGAAAAAACGTGACGGATGCAAAAAAAAAAAAAAAAGATTTTGATCTCGACTGGATGCCGATTTTGATCTTGATCTGACGGATTTCGATTTGATCTGCGCGATTGATGCTGATCGATGATCGATGGATTTTGCGAGGACTTTTATTTCGACTTCGGTTTTTCGGATTTCTTTTTACTTCTTTGAGAGTTTCCGGATTTTGAAGAGCGCCCGAGATCTCCCGATTTATTATTCGACGACTCATTTATGATTTTTGCAACCTCGACCAGCTCCCGACGATGAATTTTACCACGACTCCGACAGGACGACTGAGCTGGAGTCGCCGAGATCATCTCGGTCCGAACTTAATTTGGTTCCGACGATGGTGTTTTTACTCCTCATTGATCCATTTCATTAGATACTTTCACCTTTTTCCCTTTGCTTTCAAGAATTTCTAGTTTCTAGGCCTTGTAGCCTTTTTGCCCCTTTTGGGCCTCCTAGAACCCGGTTTCTTGGATTTTCTCAAAAACGGCCTTAACAACCCCCAAATATTTTTGGATATTCCTTCTATTAGTACCCTAGGCTTCAATATTTACTAGGTGTAAGGTTCTGCAAGTGTCCGTGCATAGGACTTTCCTCATACCCCCTAATTTCAAGGGTTTCTAGGGTTTTGGCTCCTTTTTCCAACTTTGAGGGCTTCAATGACCTCCTCAACTCTCCTCCTTGCACACACATGTCTAGAATACATGTTCCCACACTCTCATGCTCTTGATTGGCACAAACCAATCCATTTATCAGCTTTCTTTACTGCTGTCCTCTCCAAGCCACTAGCCAAAATGCACTTGCACTCGCCTAGTGCTTGATAGTTTCTTCACTTCCCCTGCAAACAAAGACTCCTAAACCTATATGTAAATTATTTACATATTACCCAGCTTGATTCCAAGTGGCCATGAGAGGAAAGCCACGGGAACTCAAGTGGGACTCATTACTCACAAAATTGGCCCAAACCGGCAGTGAGTCCAAAAACCCAAAAACTTGCAAAACCTTAACCAGTTGGTCTAAATGACTAATCTAATGCTAGGTACAGTAAGTAAATGACAAAAATGAAACACTAAAAGTATCAGGTTAGTCCCTTCAATCCATTCTTTACTGGATGAAGGCTCAAATACAAAAATGCACTCAAAAGTTGCTGAATTCCAATCACACAAAAATGCTCTCCAAGTCTTAATTCATGAAAATGAACTTCCAACCAAGGTATTAGGGTTTGGATGACCTTATATACCTTTCTCCCACATTCTAGGACCCTTGGGTCGGACTTAGAACAACATTAATGCTATTTTTCAACTTTTAGGCCAAATTGCCAAGGCAACATTGCCAAAATGCTCAAATTGCCAAGATTTGTCTAGGAACTCATAAAGTTCAAGACTCTAAGACAAACCTACCATAAAACACTCTAAAAAACAACCTAGGGAATTTATATCATATTCCTTATTCCCTTGGTGGTTGGCTAGAACCACCTACAAGCCAAAAATCACTAAGATCTTCCAAAAGACCTTAAGGTGCTCCTACACCATTCTCCCCCTGCAGCAAAGAAGTTAAGGAACCTGTGGTATCAAGATTTCCTGACTAATTCCATGCTTCTTAAAGTCACCTTCTGCTATCCAAGTAGCCTCTGACCCTGGTTGATGTCTCCACTTCACTAGGTGCTCCTTGTATGTCTTGTGCCTAGTCTTCTTCTCCCTTGAGTCTAAAATCCTGTCCACTTGTGGTCTGATCTGATCAGGTACCTTGAGTGCTTCCACATCCTTAATTATCTCAGCATTGTACTGTTCTTCATCCATTTCTAGTCCTTTATACTTCACCAAGTCTTTCACATTGAAGATAGGAGAAATAGCCATCTCCTTGGGTAACTCCACCTTGTAAGCATTTGATCCATACTTAGGCAACACTTTACATGGCCCTATCCTTTTCATCTGCAGCTTGCTTGGTATGCCTTTCTATAACCTTTCCTTGTTCAAGTATACCATCACGAAATCACCTATCTCAAATTGTAATTCTCTTCTCCCTTCATCTCTCTTAGCCTTCAACTTTTGATTAGCCTCTATCAATGTCTTCTTTACCTGCTCATGAACCTCTCTCATTGACTGAGAAAAATCATCAGCATGTCCACTAATCCCTTCATATCCTTGTAGATCCCTAAGCTCAAGTACACCCCTTGGATGTAAGCCATATACTATTTCAAATGGACTCTTACCTGTTGTTCTATTTGTGCTATCATTGTAAGCAAATTCAGCTTGTGGAATCACTTGTTCCCATCCTTGTCCATACTCCTTAGTTAAGCATCTCAACAAGTTTCCAAGTACCCTATTGATCACCTCTGTCTGTCCATCTATTTGTGGATGATATGCTGAGCTATGAGACAAGTTGGTTCCTAGCCTCTTCCAAAGAGTTTTCCAAAAATGCCCCATAAACTTCACATCTTTATCTGCAACTATGCTCTTTGGCAACCCATGTATCCTCACTATCTCTTTGAAGAATAGATGTGCAATGTGACTAGCATCATGTGTTGTTTTGCATGGTATGAAATGGATCATCTTGCTGAATCTGTCCACTACAACAAACACACTGTCCAAACCAGTTGGTGTCCTAGGTAGACCTACTATGAAGTCCATGCTTATGCATTCCCATGGTCTATTTGGGATGGGTAATGGCTGATAAAGACTTGCATTTGTTGACGTTCCCTTTGCATTTTGACACACTCCACATTGCTCTACATACCTTCTTACATCTCTTTGCATCTTAGGCCACCAATAGAACCTCTCCACTAAGTCTAGTGTCTTGTTCAAACCAAAGTGACCACTCAAACTGCCATTATGCTTTTCTTGGATTAGATTATCCCTCATGGAACCTCTAGGAACACACAATTGCTTCCCCTTAAACAATAAACCATTCTGCAAAGTGTAATCAACATATTCACTGTGAAAATGATTCTCAGAATCAGTACATACCTTGTATATTTATGAGAAATCAGAATCTCCTTCATATAGGTCTTTGAATCCTTCAACCCCTGTGCTTTGTAACTATATCTCTTGGATAGTAAGCAACCTCCTACTAAGAGCATCAACAACCTTGTTGTTAACCCCCTTCTTATGCTTGATGGTAAAGGTGTATGACTGCAAAAACTCCATCCACTTGATGTGCCTCAAACTGAGCTTCTCTTGAGTATTTATGTAGCTTAAGGCCTGATTGTCGGTGTATACCATAAATTCCTTTGGCAATAGGTAGTGCCTCCACTTCTTAAGAGTCTGCACCAAAGCATATAGATCTAAGTCATAGGATGAGTACCTAGACTTTACTTCATTCAACCTTTCACTAAAGAATGCCACTGGCCTGCCTTCTTGGCTTAGAACAACCCCAACTGCTATGTTACTTGCATCACATTCCACTATGAATGGCTTGTCAAAAGTTGGTAAAACTATGATAGGTTGGGTAGCTATCTCCCTCTTCAACCTTTCAAATCCTTCATTGGCTTCTTTGGTCCACACAAACTTTGTTTTCAGTCCTCCTTTGATGGTGTCAAGAACCGATGCACAAATTTCACTAAACCTTCTCACAAATTTCCTATAGAACTGAGCTAATCCATGGAAAATCCTAACTTCTGTCCCTATCTTTGGAGTAGGCCAGCTGAGAATGGCTTCAACCTTGCTTTTGTCCATCTTCAAGTTCCCTTGGGATACTACAAATCCTAGATAGACCAATTCTTGCTTCATGAACTCACTCTTCTCAAGGTTTATGGTGAGCTTCTCCTCTTGAAGTTTTCTCAACACAAGTTCTAGGTGCTTCATATGTTCTTCTTTTGTTTTGCTAAAGATGAGGATATCATCAAGGTAGACAACCACAAAGACTCCTATGTAGTCCTTCAAGACCTCATTCATCACCCTCATAAAAGTGCTAGGTGCATTTGTAAGCCCGAATGGCATCACTAACCATTCATATAACCCTTCTGTGGTTTTGAATGCTGACTTCCATTCATCTCCTTCTTTCATCCTAATATGATAATAGCCACTTTTCAAATCAATTTTGGAATAGAACTTAGCACCCCCTAAACAGTCCATTAGATCTTCTATCCTAGGAATAGGAAACCTATATCTAATGGTTATCCTATTTATGGCCCTAGAATCAGTACACATCCTCCACTTGTCTCCCTTCTTAGGTGCCAACACCACTGGAACAACACATGGACTTATGCTCTTTCTGATCAGCCCTTGGTCCAAAAGTTCTTGAATTTTCCTTGCTATCTCCTTATTCTGCTCCGGTGTCATCTTGTATGCAGCCTTGTTAGGTAGTGTTGCTCCTGGTATAAAGTCTATTTGATGACTAATTGCTATCTTGGGTGGTAGTGTAGTTGGTGTACCTTCACAAATGATGTCCCTAAACTGATCCAACAGTCGCTTCACTTCTGCTGTCATAGGTAGCTGATTAGATAACTCCTCTTCCTTTGGCTTCAACATGATTGCATATGCCTCTCCTTCTTCCTCCTTTATGTCCTTTAGGAATCCCTTTCCACTCATCAAAAGTGCACTAGTTTCTTCCTTTTCCATTGTGTTTTCTTCTATCAAAGACTGAATTTTATAAGTCACTCCATCCTTCTTGAATGAATACTTATTCTCCTTGCCATGGTGTACTACCTCCCTGTCATATTGCCATGGTATGCCAAGCAAAAAATGGTATGCATCCATTGGTAACACATCACATAGTATCTTGTCTTGATACTTTCCTATAGCAAACTCAACCCAAACTTGTTCATTGACCAATATATTCTACCCTTTGTTCAACCAAGTAACCTTGTAAGGACACACATGGGGTATCTTGATGAGTTTCAACTTTTGTACTGCCTCCTCTGAGATGACATTATTAGTTGATCCCGAGTCTATGATGACCTTGCAAACCTTACCTTGTATCTTGCACTTTACTCTAAAAAGATCTCTCCTTTGTTTGTGTTCATTCTCGGTAGGTGCTTTGATCAAAATCCTTCTTAACATGAGTTGTTCTCCTTTCTCTGAATCCAAACTTACTTCTAAGTTTTTAGAGCAGTCTTCTTCTTGGACATATGTAATCTTCCTCTCACCTTGTGAAGATGCTGGCTTGTCTAGACACCTATAAGTCAGATGACCCAACTGTCCACAATTGTAGCATTTCACGGAAGAAAAGTGTGAACTTCTCCCAAAGCTTCCTGATCTGCCTCTTCCTCCATTTTTTGAGCTTCTACCTCTGTAGCCCCCTCTACTATTTGTCTCATGGGACTGTTCTCCACCTTTGGAATCACCTTGCCCTTTGTTCTCTTGGCTTCTTCCACCAAAACCTCCTCTATGTCCACCTCTAAGGTCTCTACCTCTTCCTTTACCCCTAGTATTGGAATCTTGTTTCTTTTTCAATTTCTCTTCCACCTTAATAGCCATTTGATAGCAGCTATGAAGGGTAGTAAGTGTGAGAAGACTCAACTCCTCTTGTATGTTCCATCTAAGATCGTTTAGATACCTAGCAACCTTGATGCTTTCAACTTCTTGCACTCTAGATCTAAGGCTTAGTTTTTGGAACTCCTCTGTATATGCAGCTACATCTAGGTCTCTTTGTCTAAGATTTTGTATCTTCTTGTGCAATTGAATGTCATAGTCCTCAGGTAGATAGTTCTCCTTCACTTTAGCCACCATTGTCTTCCAACTTCCTATGGGTTTCTTGCCTTCCTTCTCTCTTTCTTCTTGTAGAAACTTCCACCAAGTTAATGCTTGTCCTCTTAACCTTGATTTGGCTATCTTCACCTTTTGTGCTTCTGTAATTCCATCACATTCGAAGTGATTCTCCATTCCCTCTATCCATTCCATAACGAACTCTGCATCCATTCTTCCTGTGAACACAGGGATACCTTCAAGTGCCTTGCCACTCAAAGCCTTCAATGCTTTGAGGAAGGGTTCCTCTACTAATGGAGGGTTAGGTTCTAGTTCTATGTCCTCCTCCACTTGGTATTTACCCTTGTCTTTGTCCTCTAACAACTGCACTTTCATCTTGCTTGCCATTTCAACATCTTCTTCCAATTTTTGCTTCATCTCTTTCATAGCTTCTTCAAGATGCCTATTCTTCTCTTGCTGCTCTGTCAAGTCTCTAGCTAGCTCTGCATTGGTCACCATGGTATTCTCTCCTATGGATTCACTTCTCTCTGACATTCGCTAGTTTCAATTCCCAAGCCTTTATTGGCTCTGATACCAATTTGATGGGGAGCCCTATACCTCAAGAGAACTCTTGCTCTTCCCAAGACCTATTCTTTGGTATTCTTAGGGTATTCCACTCTACCCTACTCAAGGATTTCTCCTAAACCCCTAACGCCTTATAGGTCTCTCCACCAATTTCAAAATCTTCACCAACACTCCCATTCCACCACTGGCTTCCTTGAGCTCCACACTGTCCCAAGTGTGTCCTAACCATTCCAGGGATAGGGTAAGGTGGCCTTGTTGTTCTTTAGGTTTTTTGACTCCTCATTGATCCATTTCATTAGATACTTTCACCTTTTTCCCTTCACTTTCAAGAATTTCTAGTTTCTAGGCATTGTAGCCTTTTTGCCCCTTTTGGGCCTCCTAGAACCTGGTTTCTTGGATTTTCTCAAAAACGGCCTTAACAACCCCAAAATATTTTTGGATATTCCTTCTAGTAGTACCCTAGGCTTCAAGATTTACCAGGTGTAAGGTTCTGCAAGTGTCCGTACATAGGACTGTCCTCATACCCCCTAATTTCAAGGGTTTCTAGGGTTTTGGCTCCTTTTTCCAACTTTGAGGGCTTCAATGACCTCCTCAACTCTCCTCCTTGCACAAACATGTCTGGACTACATATTCCCACACTCTCATGCTCTTGATTGGCACAAACCAATCCATTTATCAGCTTTCTTTACTGCTGTCCTCTCCAAGCCACTAGCCAGAATGCACTTGCACTCGCCTAGTGCTTGATAGTTTCTTCACTTCCCCTGCAAACAAAGACTCCTAAAATTGTATGTACATTATTTACACAGTCCCCAGATTGATTCAAAGTGTCCATGAGAGGAAATCCACAGGAACTCAAGTGGGACTCATTATTCACAAAACTGGCCCAAACCGGCAGTGAGTCCAAAAACCCAAAAACTTGCAAAACCTTAACCAGTTGGTCTAAATGACTAATATAATGCTAGGTACAGTAAGTAAATGAAAAAAATGAAACACTCAAAGCATCAGGTTAGTCCTTTCAATCCATTCTTGACTGGATGAAGGCTCAAACACAAAAATGCACTCAAAAGTTGCTGAATTCCAATCACACAAAAATGCTCTCCAAGTCTCAATTCATGAAAATGAACTTCCAACCTAGGTATTAGGGTTTGGATGACCTTATATACCTTTATCCCACGTGATAGGACCCTTGGGTCTGACTTACAACAACATTAATGCTATTTTTCAACTTTTAGGCCAAATTACCAAGGCAACATTGCCAAAATGCTCAAATTGCCAAGATTTGTCTAGGAACTCATAAAGTTCAAGACTCTAAGCCAAACCTACCTAACACACTCTCAACTATTCACCCTTCCTTGTTCATTTCCCTTCCATCCTTCCATTCTCCTCTCCCTCCGCTCCTTCCACTACCACTCTATCTTCCCTCTCTACCTACCTCTCCATCCACCCCATCCTCTCTCTCTATTTCTCCCTATCTTACCTCTCTCTCACCTCCCACTCTCTCCATCCATACATCTCCCTCTCCTTCCCACTCTACTCTCTATCTCTCTAATCCCTCTCTACCTTCCTAGATCCATCCATCACTCCCTACCACTCTCTCACGCTTCTCTATCTCACTTCTCTCTCTCTCTCTGTACTTCTCTCTATCTCTCTACACCTCCTTCCCTCTCAAATTGTTACACCTCGTTTCATAGTTATTGAGTTAATTTTACCATTATGAGTGAAACTATTGATAAATATAAATTGTGACTTCAATATGTTTGTTAGATGAATGGAATATGTGATGAAATAAGATGTTATTGATTTAAAAATAATGAATATGTTTTGAATTAATGGAATGTTATGTATTGCAGGGTGAACATTCTAATGCTTTGTTGGTACAATTTTTTTATGATGCAAATAGATTTACTATGAACGTCTAACTACCTTTGCGTTGAACTAAGTTGGATGTAGGGATAGATTCAATCCTTTGGAAGGGAGGGGAAGTATCACTCAGGAGAAGTGATTGGTCAGGTAACCCTTAATGAAACCTAACTGAGCTTACACACACTCACTTTTAGTTGGTTAAGTCAAGTTAGTAGCTTGGGAATCGGGTAAGTTCCTTTGGTCATAGTCTTGACTTATTGAATAATTGGGTAGTCATCCTTGGGTAAGATAGGTTGTTTTCTTGAATTGAATGACTTTGGTTTTATTCTTTGGTTACTTGATTGATCGTGATTTTTTCTTGATTAGGGAATGGTGAATGAGTCTGTTTATTGGGTTTGAGTTCTTCATGTATTTGTATTAATCAACAATTATATATAGAATATATGTGTGTGTGTGTGAGATAAAAATTACCATGTATAGAGGATGTATACATGCATGTCTATATGAAAGTAGGAATACTCTCACGTACTATGCATGAATACATCGCATGCATCGAGATACCGATTAGACGTATATTACGAGCACACATGGATATATATACACACACACACACATATATGTAAATATATATACATACATATACACACACACACATATATATACATTTGGTATATATTCGTTGATTGATATATAGGTAGATATATGTGTTTATATGATGATATTAAGATAATGTTATGTATATGATAATGCATATACATATTTAAACATACTTATATATGTGTAAATGTATATATATACACATGCATTATTAATTTGTGAATTATGCATTATCA